>OX328125.1:35635750-35924533 GCA_946811695.1 Gonocerus acuteangulatus
GTTATTTTTTAATTGCTTATAGTTGGATAATGTATTTGAAAATAAAACAGGTTAAGAAAAATAAGAAAAACAATTTAGTGTTAGAGATATGGATTTCCAAGATATAGCTTTTCAACTGCCTAGCGTCCTAGGGAGGGTTGTTTGTCTTTGATTTTGGTACTTAGAATTATGGGATTCAGTTGAAACATTTTCTGCATGTTCGAATTTCATCAACACTAATATGTTGAATTTTTTTTTTACGTTTAGAGTAAAGGAAGGGTTAGAATAAAATATTTTATTAACAGACAAAAAAGGTTTTGGTAACTTTGTATACTTTCGTTAGTATCTCGAAAACCATTGACAATCTTGTGAAGCGGAAGATTACCATTCGAAAGCTTACTAAATGCTCTACAAAAAAGGTTCTGAGGGAAGTTTTAATTAGGCGATGTCAATCGGAGAAATAAGTGCTTAAAACTTTAAATTAATTGATTTCGTTTATTCGAATGGTTCTTTTTGTCTGTGTTATTCCTTGTTATTTTTTAATTGCTTATAGTTGGATAATGTATTTGACACTAAAACTGGTTAAGTAAAATAACAAAAACAATTTATTGTTAGAAATATAGATTTCCAGGATTCCAAGACCTTGTCACTAGCGGGTCCATTTCTCGTTTAAGCCGACCCTTCCAGGTAAGATTGTAAATCATGACCTTTCAAGACTTTACAACACACAGGAATGGCGTTAGTGACCTTAAGGGTTGACATAATTAATTAAAAAAAAAAAAGACTGGTGGAAACAAAATAATAACTGCTTCTATTTTAATCTTTCCAAATTAGACTAGTGATATGAACGGAACCGCGCTAAGATGATGCAGTTCCTGCGAGACGGACGTTTTTTTTATTTAGTAGAAACGCCCTCATATATAAATGAAAGGTCTGTTTTTCTTCCCACCCTTACCTCTTTTTTCCTCTCCGTTTTATGGGGCACCTGCCTCCAAGCATAAATAACCGGAAGACCCAGGCGAAGATCGGCCGGGAGGTCTGCCCCTTCCACACATTGTTGTTTAAAGTGAGCTCTTTATGTTCCTTTGGCGGTCTAACTATAGAGTGGTTAGAATAATGGCTGCCGCCTCTGGGAGCAATAAAATAAAAAAGAACAAAAAAAAAAAGTAATTGCTCAGAAAGACGAAGGGAATAATAAATATTGTGTCGTAAAAATAATAAATTGAGTCAGCTGGCGAGTGTATACATTTAATTTATGTTCTTTTTACATTTTTTAGCAAAGGAATATACCAAGGACGTTTTATATACCAAAACATCATTTGGTCCAAGTTTGGCTCATTTGTCGACTGATGTTCCGGAGGACCGGAGTTCGTAACTCGGAGGCACACTAAAGATTTAATCTCCTAGAGTCGCCGTTCGAATGTCGGTGTCGGGGCTCCAAATCGCCGCTAGGCACACCCAGACGTTAATGGTTCCCTACAATGAGGAAAATGTGTCGGTCAATGGTGACCACCCAGAGAAACCCTTCTGGGCCCTCGTGGCTTGTTTCAGGAATGAAATCCTATTTTATGTGGTATTTATAGATGGGCGACATTTTATGATGATGATGACATGATCTTTATGTCCTTTCTCAGAAGTTGCGTCTGGTGGCTTTAAAAACACCAAATTAAACGCGTTTTAAATATGTGAACTTGTACCATTTTTAAAATAAGTAATTTGATCAGAAATGCTTTCTTCGTCAATAATGTAAGAAGCATTGTATTAACCTACTGATTAATACAGAGGACGATATACGCCATCAGTGACATAATTTTCAATCCTTATTTTGACAGTAAAAACATTTACTCACCAGGGTGGGATTAGGATGCATAATCTCCCATTTTTCACTCGTCCGACAACAATTTACATACCCGGCAGATATTGGCCAGTGAATTATACATTGGTTTCATGAACTTCCTTATAGAGGTGGGAACTCTGGGGCATATTGCCTGATTTCAGATAATTATGAGGATGTGCAGTAGATCTCAAACTTTTTAGATAAATAAGTCATCGTGTCATTTGAACCCCAGTATCGTAATTGGCAACGCATAAAAGAGGAACATCAGAGTTCCTTCAGAGTTCTTAACCTTACAAGTTAATTTTTCTATAAAGTTGTTTCGCCATTCCACCCCTGTCACCTTTAAAGCTGGTATGGCTTGAAAACCCATACCCTGATTCTGATCTTGGTATGCCCCACAGATTAGGATTCTGGTTTCCCATTTCCCCCAATTCAGATCTCGAAAAACACTTTTCCTTAAATTAGGAGCTCCTAGAATCTCAAGATTCCTGCTTATCACACAGTTCCCTGCATATAAAATCAGTAGTACGGGAAAAAAAACTAAAATAGATTTCCACTGGAGTGGTGAATAGAGACAATTCCTTTTCGGTGGATAGTAATGCGAGGTAGTAAAATAAAATGAACCCAAAGAGGATAGAATGTTCGATTTCCAATAAAGACGAGTGGATTATTGATGGTGGTCGGAAGAAGGACAACACAAAGGACAGCCGACAGGACTAAAAAGCAGCCGGTGGAATGAAGTCCTGGAATCTGGGGCCAATTAGAGATTCCACAGGAGTCTCCAGAAAGATCTTCAAGTGGACAGACCTTCGTACCGTTTACTCCTCGTTTTTATACTTCAAGGGGAACTGTATCGCCTTCAACCTCCTTTCTTACACCCCCATGAATATTCATATAAGAATCTGATGCAATTTCTTAACTAACATTTTTTTCTGGAGGGCGATAGAACCCATAGGTAATGTCGGTTTTTAATTTTCTGTCTGTTTGTGTCCCCTCCTTTTCAATTTATTTTTGTTTACATTTTTTATTTATTAGAGCATTAAATATACTTCTATTTATCATGTTTTGGTTGGCGAAACATATGTATTCGATGCTGGGATTTCATTTGAAAAGGATCTCCCAAGACACCACTTACACCGTGATATGCTTTGGGAATTCGAGAAAGGAGAAAATGATGCATCAACGTATCGAAAATTTGTGGAAATACATGGCGAAAATGTCATTATTAAGCGACGAGCCTCGGACGACCAACAGAGCTTAACAACGAAGCTATTGTAGAAGTAAATCTTGTTGTAACAGTAGAAGAGCTCCACCAACATAAACCTATATTACTTATGGGTTGCATAAGTAATATTATGCAAGATATTTTGCACAATTGTGACGTATTTATATATGCATGATTTGAAAAATATATTAAGACCATGAATGAGTAGCCACATTAAATATATATATATATATATATATATATATATATATATATATATATATATATATATATATATATTATTTATTCTTGGAGACTTAAATTGGCTGCAAATCGAATGGTTACTGCTTTACCGACACAAGCCTCCAACGATTATAAAACAATATAGATAAACATATTGTTCTCAAATCTTTGGAGGCTTGTGTCGATAACGCAGTAACCACCCCATTTGCAGCCAATTTAAGTCTCCAAGAATAAATAATATATGTATATATATATATATATATATATATATATATATATATATATATATGCAAGCAAAATATATAAGTCGACATTTCTCATTTACACATGTATGTGTGATCGGGTCGGCATCCTGAGCAGGTTTCCTATTGGGGTGCCTTAATTGCAAGCTGATTCTTGCTTGGTATGCAAATAATTCCATACATCACAGAAAGTTACCCAAGGAAGTAGAATGCCCTCCACCATCGAGGGAGAGAGGATACGGCTGAAAAAATAAGTGCCGGATCCTCTGAAAGGTAGAGAGGGTGCTGTGTAAACAGAACTGGTAACAAGCTCCCAACCTCACCTCCACAGCACTACTTTTTCTTATATCTCCCTCCGCTATCTAGTTTACAGCCAAGGGCTTCGGCAATGATTTGTTCACGGCTACCGAGATCACACTCCTCCACGGGGCCTTTTATTTATTTCCCCGGCCCTTATTTATTCAAGGGATCCCTCGCCTCGAGAAACGGGTTTCCAATCCTGCTCGAGTCTCCGCTCTTCAAATATTGCTTCTGCCTCTTTATTTCACTTTCTCCTATTCGAGGTTTGTCTTCCTCCTTGGGTTGGGGACGGTATCATTTCCTTGATTGAAGTTAAAGCTGTGTTTCGCTATTTTCTCAAACCAGACTTTCAATTGGCCTCCTCAAGATTAAATTAAGATCCGAGACAATTTTAAAGTGCTTGATTTGCTTCTTCTAAACTTATTTACTATTTGTAGTGAGGTGCAGATATTTAGCCGTTGGGGTTATTAGAAGTCAGGGAACAGTTGAGATTTGGCTAAAACAACAATCATATTTTTTGAAAATTCTATATTTAAAACATGTTCTTTCGCAACCTTCTTTATCAATAAATGCCTTGGGGGGGGGGGGGTCCAAAACTAGCAATTAGGTGAATTTGGAAAATCTCGTTATTCAGATTCGAGACTTTGCTCTTGGATTATGGACGATACAGGCTGTCGCAAATCACGGGCCTACATATTTCTATTTTATCAGAAAAAATGTTTCATCAAACCCTTCAAAATAAATAAAATAACATTTCAGAAAAAATAATGTTTTCGAGTGTAATAGCTTTTTAGTTCTAGAATACTATTCCTAGTTCTAGAATGTTACTACTCCTTACCCCCTAAATTTTCTCAGCCCCCCCCCGAAATTATTTCCTACATCCGCCCGTGTCGCAAATTGTCGCATCCCTTTTAGAATAGCCTTTAATATCTTAAATAAAGTATCGAATAAGAGCATTTTCAATATATTACTTCGTAAATGGAAAGAATATGTACGGTCCTATTTTGCTCTGATTTTCATATTCGATAGTTTGACATGCTAAGGATGATATTTTTACTAGGTCCACTTAACTTCTAGCTTTGGTCTGTCTCCTCTTAGCCATTCATTGCTAAAGATGGCTGCCAAATAATATGCCTAAACGTTCTAAGTATAGATTTTTCGAATTATCAGATCCCGGACTTCCTATCTGATTTACTTTTCCATAAGAACTCATGATTCTTCTTGATTTTCTTTGCCAAATGTTAGGTAACTGAAAAACAAAATTAAAATGGAAACAAATTTTCAATAATTTACTCTTCACTAGGTTAGCTCTTACAATTAATTATAAAATATATACCATTATGAATGAAAACTACACCTTTATAAAGTGACACTGAAACAGAGTTGGGCAAACGTTAGTGCGCGCTAAAAGCTGATACCTCTCCGCTAATTTAGCGAAACTGTAGAAAGCCAGCGCTAATAATTAGCGGTTAGCGGCGGCAGTGCCCTAACCGCTAATCTATTTATGAAATATCGTAATTGGTAATAGCTTAAGCTATAGTTACAAGTTGTAGTTACAAGTTGTAACTCTAGCTTAAGCTATTAGCAATTACGATATTTCATAAATAGATTAGCGCTGGCTTTCTACAGTTTCGCTAAATTATCGGAGAGGTATCAGCTTTTAGCGCGCGTTAACGTTTGCCCAACTCTGCACTGAAACAGAATAGATACAAACTATCAAAAATAAACAAGCACAATAGGGAGGAAACCGGCTTATGAGGCTAACCTCATGGTGCACTCCAGAAATGACAACTAGAAAATTTCACGTTTGAGCATCCATATCTCGAAAAGAACAGTAGTTTAAATTTGTATTTATATGTGTGTATATATATATATATATATATATATATATATATATATATATATATATTTGTTTGAAAGATTTTGGTACCTAATTTCAGATTTTAGTACCGATTTTTCAAATCGCAACATTTTTCAACTTGTGAGAGAGCGGACATTTTGGATGGAACGGCATTTTTTCTCCAGCTGTGGTACTCCTCCTCACTTCTTCCTGGAATATTTCGATGGATTCATCTCCATCTTCTTCAGCCAGGTACTTGTTTCTTCCTCGGTGGTAGCCAATGGAATGACATTTTTCTCGATCTGGGCTCCTTTTCTCCCCTCTAGCCTGGCTGAAGAAGATGGAGATGAATCCATCGAATTATTCCAGGAAGAAGTGAGGAGGAGTACCACCGCTGCACACTGGGCAAAATACCTACTTTAGGGCGACAAAAGTCGAAAATGTGGTGTCATCGTAAAAAGTCATTTTACGTGTCAACACGTGCTAGAGTCTTCTATTCATTGAAAACCGAACTAGTTTTTTATCTAGTTTAATCCAGACCTGTCTAAGACAATAAGGAAGGCAACCATTGCTAGTCTCTTCCACTTCCACTGTCTAGTCTTGTTCCAACTACGGTCTTAGTTAGGTGTGTTTTAAAAATTGTGTGCAAATTTCATAAATTCTTTTCACAATGGATTTATTACCTAGTGGTATGTTCTTTATAAATATATAATATATTTGTCATAAAACAAAGGCTTATCAAAGAAAAAAAATTATTAATGAAATGATTACTAAATTTTACATATTTTGTTGATTACTTAAGTTTGAGTAAGGTTTCAAAAAAAGTTCCACCAAGTTCCAGTTCCAAATATTTTTTTTCAAAAAGCCTTAAGCTTCTACTTTACTGTCTTGACACTTTTAGCTCCCCCTTCTTCCCCCTTTTGATGTAAATTTAAATTTTGTTTAGGTAGTCAGATAGCTGCTGAAGAACCCGTTTTATATATAACAAGAAAAGAACTGTTTTTTTGTGATGAAAAATGAGAGTTTATTCAAAGTTCCAACTCTCACGTGCAATCAAAAATTGTGTACTTATATTGTGAATAAATATAAAATATTTAACTCACGAATATATGAAGAACAAATAAAATATATAATGAAAGTCTTTGTAACTAAGATAACGGCCAAATGGAAAGATTGTAATTATATGGAAGAAAGATTCTTAAAAAAAAACATGCATAATGGTTACAAAAAGAAATCCAGTTGCCGAAGATCATGAATTTTCTATAAGTTTTCCATAATTCTGCGTTTTATTTTATTACTAACCGATTCTAAACACTCTTAATAGTTGAAAACAATGTAAAAAATAATGTATTCAGGCTTATTAAAAAATCATTTAAAACCAAAAAACATTAAAAGTACAAACATTAAAATAAAAACACAAAATACTTTTGTCGCGCTAAATGGCTCAATTTGCCGTGTGTGCGCTGGAGAAAAATGCCGTTCCATCCAAAAATACTATCCCAGCGACGAAAAATAACATCAAACATATAAAACCTTACGGCGAGGAAAATAGAAGCAGGAAAAAAAAGACGCAATACCATCAGCGCTACTAACGGACAGAATCCCAACTACACCAGGGAGCTTCAACACCATTCGTCCGCCGATACCGTGGCTAGAGGGGAGAAAAGGAGCCCAGATCGAGAAAAATGTCATTTCCTTGGCTACCACCGAGGAAGAAACAAGTACCTGGCTGAAGAAGATGGAGATGAATCCATCGAAATATTCCAGGAAGAAGTGAGGAGGAGTACCACCGCTGGAGAAAAATGCCGTTCCATCCAAAATGTCCGCTCTCTCACAAGTTGAAAAATGTTGCGATTTGAAAAATCGGTACTAAAATCTGAAATTAGGTACCAAAATCTTTCGTCTAATTTGAATGATCAAATTCGTGTAACTATTGGTTTCCTGTGCCTTCTGAGACCTAAAATATTGCTTTTACTCAAGTTGGACTTTTCACGAAAGATCAAACAATAAATAACTGTTTCTATTCCTTAACAAATGTCATTAGGGATAAGAAAGGAAACGCGCTTTATCTGTAAACCTAATCTCCATCGTAGAAAATACTTATAATACAGCAGCAAATGTCCTAAATAATATTACATAAATAAGGCCGACGGAATGTGTTAATCCGTTTTATGAGTTTTAATTGTATAATTAATGTTCTCATGTGATAGAAGAGCGAGGTAGAGTGAGAGATAGAGAGAGACAGCGACTCCTGACGACATTAAAGGTCAGCACATAAGACCGGTTCCTGAAGCAGGAGGATTAGAAACAGCTCTCCATCTGCTTATGGATGTTAACACTTAACTCGCTGTACTAAATCATTATATAGGTAGACCGGTTCACTGCTCTCAGCTTCATCCACGCTCATTCCAACCCCAAAGCCTTCTTATTAGAAAGGATCTTGTCTTATACGCGCACAAATCATGTTAAGCCCTATTTTATTAAGGACAATTTTATTATGAACATTTTATCCGTTTCAAACAACGAATATATATAGCTATGAAAATGAAATAAAATTGGCCAAAAGCCTAGTAGATCCTTGAGATCAGACAGACCCAATATAACAGCCTGGTGTTTAAGCACACAGACGATGATGAAGATAGGCTTCGATATAAAGACCATGTGCTTAAGCCATCTTCCTCCAGAGAAATCATCTCTAAATTGGCTTCCAACAACATCTATCCTTCATGACTCTCTACTACTTCCTCACTCATCAACCATTACACATTAGGCTCAATATTCTCCCTAACATTTATACTTCTTGTAAGGTAGAAACATAATTTCAGTACGAAACCCATGTATATTTTCATAAGCTGTTCCGGCAGGATCCATTACTTTGGTTTTAGTTGTTCGACGGCATACTGTGAGTCATATTTTAATTGACGTCCCCCGGGTTCATGTGACTGTGGATGTTAGATGGCAAACAGAGTACAATTCCTCTTAATGAAAACATGGGCAGAAGAAGCCGGGAAGACGTCCAGCGAAATATTACATTCAGAGGAACTCCGCGATAAAAACAATTTCGATCTCCTGTCTTTCTCAGACAATACGCTCTCACCCATTTTTCGGTTATTACAGAGGCACACAAAAAAAAGTGGTAATTTCCAAAGACGCCATACATATATTCTTATGTATTTCGACACGCTGCATCCGAATCTGGAGTCCGTTTCACCCCATCGCGTCAGGTTTAAGAGAATTTGACGGTCAAATGTCGTATGAAGTCGTTGAAGAAGAAATAACTAAAGCTTCCATGGTTTTGAGGGTCGCTGAATTCGAATCCGAGGTATGTTTCACCAAATCGGTGCAATATCAAGGCCATTTCAAGGAAAAATATGTTTATTTTGCAAACAATGAATCTACAGACAAAATTATTTGTTTGCATAAAAGACATATTTGTCCTTGAAATGAACTTGATTTTCCGCTGATAGGGTAATACAGACCTCGAATTCGAATTCAGCGTCCCTCAAGACCATGGAAGCTCTAGTTATTTCTTATGTTTGGTACACATCGCCTTGAAGAGGAATGTATTAATATATTACACAATAATAATACTTACAATATTTATATACACAGTGTGTAAACGTAATTTTGTAATATCATAATTTATTGTTGTAGAAGAAATCGCTAAAAGTTGCGAAACTCTTAATAAATTAATAGTTATTTCTTCTTTAACGACATCAAACGAAATTTGCCCTTCAAATGCTCTTAAACCTGAATGATGGAATAAAACCGACTCCGCATTTGGTCTCAGCGTGTAGAAATATATAAGAATATATGTACAGTGTCTTCTGGAAATTACCACTTTTTTTTGTGTGGGCCTGTGTTTTTCCTATAGATGTGCCAATTAATTCGAACACGTTCAATTTCCAATTAGATGTGCATTTGCAGAGACAACCGGCCGTAAGGCTGAACGATTTCTGTTAGTGGCTTACATTTCGGCAAACCGTGGTTTTCACACGGACAATTAATTATACGTTGCATGTTCTCGCGTATGTAAGCCATCCAGTTGTTGTGTAGGCTTAAGATTGACTAAACTTAAATATCGTACACTCCATTGCAAGAGATTCATATTGTTTTTGTTGTTACCTTTGCAAAAACACAAAAAAGGACGTAATTCGTAGGTGTCTATTAAGGTGAGGCATTAATAAATTCCCTACAAAAAATATCTTTAAAATCATGATTTAGCACGATTTTTAAAATGCGCCCTTTTTTGTGAGTGTTTGAGGTTGTTAATGTTAAATTTCGATTAGGAGCCATAAATCTCGATAAAAAGTAAGGACGAGTATTGATCCGATTGAACAATAAGTACTAGTCATTGGTATTTATTCGTGTTTTATCATCAGACATGTTGTGACTTATCAGCAAGTAAACATTTGTCTATTTCTAATGAGACAGCGAGCAAACAAATGTCACACAGATGGTCCAAATTCAAACAAATCAATGGCTCCATGTGACGCTCATCCGTCTTACACGATTCAACTCCTCCAACGAACTCATCGCCAACGAATAACGTACTCAAAATCAGAATGAACATCCGCTACATACAATAAAAATAACAGCTTCGTAAATTGAGCAAATGATTGGCAATGGTTCCCTTCGCAACCACCGAGGAAGAAACAAGTATCTGGCTGGCGAAGATGGAGATGAACCCATCGAAATATCCCAGGAAGAAGTGAGGAGGAGTACCACCGCTGGAGAAAATTGCCGTTCCATCTAAAAATATCATCCCAGCGACGAAAAATAAACATCAAGCATACATATATATAAATATATATATATATATATATATATATATATATATATATATATTATGAATCCTCCAATTAAAATCAGCAATCGCATACTACTTGACAAAACTAATAACGATCAAGAGAATATCCGTACTCCCTCACAAATACATCCTTCACCACCGTCTACATCTACTCGCAAAGATAACAAGGTTCGCCAACTGCCATCAAACTGCCTTTATACCGATACGCCTGAAAAATTATAAATTGAACCAAAAGAAAAGGAAAAATAAAAATAAAAACATTATACCTAGAAACGGATACTAATAATAATAATAAGAGACCAAAAATCTTTAAGATAAATCAAAACACGTACAGTAGTGAAACAAATTTTTTTATGTCTAAAGTTTTTAAACTATGGTAGTGAAAATAATAATATATTATTCACTGTATGTGGATTCAAAACGCGCCATATTGTTGTTGTGATGTGATAAATTATTTATTGAAAGCTTTTGTTTGCCATTTCATAAAAAAAAAAACAAGAAAATTATCTTCTTTTAATTCAAGCAGAAAATAAAGTTCTATTTTTTTTTTTTTTTTTGTTGGCTCAATTGACGTCTTCTCCCGTATTTAATAATTACCGCCTTTAAGGCATATTCATTTATTTTGCTGAAAACTGCTGATATATTATATAATAATTGTCTTTTTTATACTTCCTCTTTTTCTAATGTAACCAAAATTTATTTATCTTATGATTATGTCAGCTCTCAAATGTCAGTGGGTGTAAAGTTGTCATAAAAAAAGTCAAATATCGTTTTATTTCTAAAATGATGAAAAAATGTTGACCGCTTTAATATTCCCATAAAGCTCAAAACTTTACGGTCATCATTCCACTTCAAAAAAAGTAAAAAAAAAAAAAAGGTTTAAAAAACACTGGACATGGAGAGAGATGGAGGTTGGGAAGAGAAGTTTGATTCCGGAGCTCTGGTTGTTAATCGCCTGACAAGAGTATTCTGGGAAGTTAATCTGGCGACAGGGGAGGGATGTTTTTTGCCGGGGTTGGCCCTGTCAGGCAAAGGTCCGACGGGGAAAAAACCTCTCGGATACAATAGAAGCCTAATTGCTCCTTAACGGATCTCCAGGCCACCCCAGACCAAACACTTCACTACAGACACAGTCTCAATGTCACCCTGTCCTATGTCTAAACCTCGGTTCCGGGGAACCGTGAGTCTCGCTCAAATTTGCCCTGAATTGTGTAATTGGTATATGCATATCGTATATCCTTTGACTAGTAAGCAGAACTAATATTTATTACCTTTTCCAACCGTCTTTCTCCAAGAATCCATAGACTCTATAAGGGGATTTCACTTCGGTACGGTCCGTTTTGAGGGAATTTACGGAATCGCTAAGGTTGGTGATTTCAAGTTGAAGTTATTCCTATTATTGACCACACCATGCTATGTCGGTATTGGCCACGCCATTCTACGTCGGTACTGGCCATGCCATCCTATGTCGGTATGGGCCACACCATTCTATGTCGGCATTGGCCACACCATCCTATGTCTGAATTGGCCACACCATCCTATGTCGGTATTGGCCTCGCCATCCTATGCCGGTATGGGCCACACCATACTATGTCGGTAATGACCACACTATTCTATGTCGGTATTGGCCACAGCATCCTATGTCGGTATGAGCAAAACCATCATATTTGGGTATTGGCAAGACCATCCTATGACGGGTTGGGCCTAACCATTCTGAGTCGGGATTTGCAACACCATCCTATGACGCAATGGGCACCGCCATCCTATGTCGGTATTGGTCAAAACATCCTTTATCAATAATGGCCACACAATGATATGTCGGGTTGGGCCTAACCATTCTGGGTCGGTATTGGTCATACCAGCCTATGCCTGTATTAACCACAACATTCTATGTCAGTGGGTACCACACAATCCTGGTATTCAATCTAAAGTGACAATTGATTTAGGCCTAAAGCGGTTTGATATCCGAGTATTTGTATTAAATACTTTAGGTCTTTTAAGACTGCAAATAGTATTTTTTTTTATTAAATCTGTTCTCCATAATACGGTTATTTAAGCGGGGGTTTTGAATTTCTGTAACACCCTTGAAATTCGCCCTCTCGAATTACTCATTCTTGGAACTTGAATGAAAACTATCTATTATCTATTATTATTATCTTATAATTTATGCATTAGTTTGGACTACTTACTAACGAAAATAGCACTCTAATATCAAATGTCTACATAAGCCACCCTACTCCTCTGTTAATAAGCAAGAATAGAATAAAAAAATCACCGAGTTAAAAGATCGTCAGGGTTCAGTGAGAATTTTAAAATAAAAGTAAATGTTTTAAAGAAATTAATTTGTATTTGTTTTCAGCGCTTTAGCTTAGCCGGATTCACAAGTCTTATACAGGCTTATCCGGAGGAGAAGAACTGATCCGTTTAGAAGCCCAATTGAAGGCATAAAAATCAACAATACAAAGATATCTGAAACACTACATCTCGGTTACCCTATCACGGCCAGCGATAGATAAAAATACCTTCGAATTAAAAAGAACACAAAACAGATGCAAGGTGCTTAATAATTTCACTTTTATCGCTGTCGTTAGACACTATACTTTGGTGGAACAAATAAATGTTCTTACCAAGACTTGTTAAGCCTTTAATGATACCAAAAAAATTCGAGTAAAAGAGAAACATTACCCTTTCATGTAGTTATCATTGGACGCATGTTTTCGCTGAAAAAAGCCGATGAAACAATAGCAATTCCAGAGAAGAAGCCCCATGTATGGAAAGACACGAATATCCTTAAAATAAAACGCCGACGGGAAAAGAGAAAGAAAATTCCCCCGAGTATGGGAGGAAAATCTAATAAAATTCAAAGCAGATCCCCGACGAAGGGGGAGGAGATATTGATGTTGCCAGTAGAAGCGGGGTTGGGGGATTGTCTGCCTGGGTTGTCATCTATTTTGTCGGGATTCGGTGTTGGTGGTTGCGGTTCCTGTTGGCTATTGGCAATGCAAACCCTATCCGGCCAAATAGAATGACGTATGATTGGGGAGAAGGCGGAGGGTTCGAGGTCTGAATCACAAGCAGGCCTTCCCAGTTCGATGTTTGGGACCGACGGCCTACCTGGACCCAGTCCTTTGCTACAATTCAATGTACCAATATCCAATCTGCCGACCTCATCCTCAATATTATCTCACAGCAATACAACCTCAATGGTTACCAATAGATGACAACAAATATCCACACAATTTAATTACCTTGCTTTACAATAATTTAGTCGTGCTACCTACATTTCAGACAGTGCCGTCTAGAGAATAAGTAAGCATCTAAGGATAAACCAGGGGATTTGCATAACCCTACAATATATTACATTAGGTTCGTATAAAAACTTCAGGTTCAAAAAATGTTAACAATTGACAAAATAACCTAAATTGCCCTCTTCCTTTTAGCACTTTCCTCCGAAGGAAAGTAGCTATTGAGGTTGCACTCATGACGGAATTTTTGAAAAATTTCTTCAAATCTCCATCGATCCTACCTAGTAGACACCGAAAATGACCCCCATTAAAATTTATATATATATATATATATATATATATATATATATATATATATATATATATATATATATATATGTCTGTTAACACGATAGCGGCCAGAGTTTTTGTTTTTTCTTCACGAAACGTGGTATATAGCGTTCAATTAGCAAACGTTTGAACGAGTTCGTTAACCACCAAAATCGCCCCACCGGGAGGGGGGGTTTACCCCGGACCCAAAACACTAATTTGACAATGCCAGCCGTAGTTTTTGTTATATTTCAACGAAACTCGGTATTCGTTATGTTAATCTAATGAGAGACATACGTTGTAAAAATAAACTAAATCGGTTTATTAGGAGGGGGGGGGTTACTCCGGACCCACATTACCAATTTGCCACTACCAGCCGTAATTTTTGTTACATTTCAACGAAACTCGATATTCGTGGTGGAAATCAACAGAGAAAAATGGGTTGTAAAAATAAACTAAATTGGGTTATTTAGAGGGGGGGGGGGGTTTACTCCGGACCTAAAGTACTAATATACCGGTATAGTATACCGGTCGTAATTTCTGCTGTATTGTAACGAAATGCGGTATACGTCGTGGGTATCTCACGAGAAAGATGTGTTGTAAAAATGAAGTGAATCGGTCTATTGGAAAGGAGTGTTTACTTTAAACTCTGTTTCATTAGAATTAGCCGGCCAGGTATCCTCTTCCTGCGTCAGATCAAATGACGGAAAATGAAGTTTTTGTGTATTTATTAAGTAGTACATTATCATGTATTAACATAACTCTGGAAGCAAGTTATTTACAAAATTAATAATTGAACAGTTCTCATAAGAAATGTAAATGAGCAGAACTATTCACGCTTTTATTTTATTTATATAGGTTATTTACAGCAAATTATTCAGTAATGTCTACACTATACAAAATCTGAGGAAAGTGCTTAGTTATGCAGCTCCTGCGTGACTGATTTTTCTTTTATTATCTTACATTTCTTATTTATTTATTTTTGTAATATATTCTTGTTTTGTGTATGTGTTTTATGAGTATGTACACGTATGTGTTAATGTATATATATACGTGTATATATATATATATATATATATATATATATATATATATATATATATGTACTGGTGTGTACACGCAATATGTATAGAAGTACATACCTACACATAAATAAGTTGAAAAATAGTCCCATAACAGGCCACACGGGCCCAAATGGGCAGATACAGTAGATGTATCTCATTCTTGACCACACGGAACACCGCCCCCCCCCCAGTCCCCTTATATAAGCCCGTGCCAAGTTTTGAACTCAGGTCCTCTAGAATCTCAGTCGAGTGCTTTACCACTAAGCTAATCTCGCCCATATATATTTATATAAATACTCTCAAATTTTTGCCATTTTAGTTAAATGAATTATAGTAATTTCTTCAAATGACGCCAAGGATATGCATAATTTTGAAGTACAGAACGAATACGCAGTTCCGGCATTGTTTCTGGATGGTAGAGCGCAAACAGACAAATATACATTGCCACTGAAGAGTATCAATGACCTTACTTAAACTACTTACTTTTTTAATCTAACTTAAAAAAAAAAATATGATAAAACTTTCTTGGAAATTCTTGTTTAACCAGAAGGGGTCTACATTGATTTTTTCCTGTGCCAAATTTAGCGCATACCTTCTTAAGAACCGCAATTAGCCGTTTGGCGAAAGACGTGTATCGAATTCTCAAGTGGAGGTTTAGCGAGTTTAACCTTGGAAGAATACTCCATAGCTCGGATATTTCACAATTAGGAATTCTCTGGAAGGAATTACCTCGTTAAAGGTAAAAAATATATTTAAAAAAATAACACAAACACAAAAAATGTTTAAAAAAACGCTAAGGTTAGGAAGTAATAATGTCTAGGATCAATGTCAGTTTGTTGATAATTTTTTGTTTTCTAATTTATGTAGAGGACACAATTCATTCAAAAATATAAATATTGTTTCTTGTGTATGTGTCACGTTTGCATTTTGTATAGTTTTACATTTTTCAGGTGTTTAAATAGTTCTACAATAAAATGTCTGCCATCCTTCAGTAGGTAGATATGTGATCAATTTCACCAAGTGGGCAGTCTTTCATCCTTCAGTAGGTAGATATGTGATCATTTTCACCAAGTGGGCAGTCTGTCATCCTTCAGTAGGTAGATATGTGATCATTTTCACCAAGTGGGCAGTCTTTCATCCTTCAGTAGGTAGATATGTGATCATTTTCACCAAGTGGGCAGTCTGTCATCCTTCAGTAGGTAGATATGTGATCATTTTCACCAAGTGGGCAGTCTGTCATCCTTCAGTAGGTAGATATGTGATCATTTTCACCAAGTGGGCAGTCTGTCATCCTTCAGTAGGTAGATATGTGATCATTTTCACCAAGTGGGCAGTCTGTCATCCTTCAGTAGGTAGATGTGTGATCATTTTCACCAAGTGGGCAGTCTTTCATCCTTCAGTAGGTAGATATGTGATCATTTTCACCAAGTGGGCAGTCTGACACAATGTCTTTAAGAGTAAGAATCGTCAGGAATGTTGTGAAAAAATTGCAAAGCTTAACAAAGGAGTAAAACCAGCACTTCCGAAACATCAAACACCTAATTGTGCCTCCGACAGAAGTTTGAGCATGAACCTTTTTTGCAGGAACATTACTAGGCTTTCCAATGGCCACCTTCCGCTCCATGATTTTACAACCGTTTCAAAGATATTTAAGAAAATAGCCTAAAGGTACAACGCTGCTCATGGCTTATTACAACATATTTTTTGTGAAATTATTCAAGTATTCCACACCACCCAAAATGTAGATGAAGCAATTTTGATTAATGTGGTACCTTGTTGTTGTGGAGTTTTTGAGTGATCCAAACGAAGGACCCAGATTTTCAACGTTTACCCAAAATCGAATAATGATATTGTACCTACCACGTTAAACTACCGAATATGCAAATCGGAGCAAACAAGAGAGCGAACATATTCTATCCATCGATGAAGTAATATACTGAAAAATGATCTTATTCGATACTTTCTTTAAGGCATTAAAGGCAATTCTGCAACAATTTACGACATGCAGTATCATCCACAATCTACGAGCAAAGTCTCGCATCTGAAAAACGAGGTTTTGCATATTCGATAGTTTGACATGTTAGGGACGATATGAACTTAAGTGGTTTCATTCGATCCCTCCTCGCCAAAAATATTATAAATGTGTACCAGAATGCAAAACCACGTTTCTTTTCCCGGAAAAAACGTTTTCCGGTATGCTAATTCTGCTAATACTACTATACATATATATATATATATATATATATATATATATATATATACATACATATATATATATATATATATACATACATATATATATATATATATATATATATATATATATATATATATATATATATATATATGTATATAGTAGTAGTAGTATTAGTCTAGATGTCTATGCAAGCTATCAACATGTTAGAAGTTTAGGCCTCTAAATAATTCAATACCTTCTCTAAGGGGGGTTTTCTGTCTATACATAATGCATAAAAAATACATAATGCCCTTAATGCCTGCTAACACCCTCACCAATAATATAGAGTATTAAAAAGCTAAAAAAAATATCCTGTTCCCTCCTCCCACCCTAAAATTGCCCCAACCTCCTTTTGTAAGTCTATGAAAGAACAAGGGCGCTTGATGAATCCCTCGACCTACGCCAATATTGGTCAGAGCAGTGTGTAATAATAATGTCTCTCATATAATTATTTATATTATTGAGCAACTGTCAAAAATATCATTTCATTCAATTTTAAATTTGCTAATAATCAGTTCTTATGTGGACCTAGTGGACTTCCCTAAAATTTATGCGTGTAAATATGTATTCGATGAAAATTGCACAATCAAGTGAAAGTTTAAACGATTTTGTGTTAATATTGATTTAGATTTTTTTTTTTTTTTTGTAGATAATTTAGTAAGCTTTCGAATGTCCACATTCCACTTACCACGACTTCCAGACCGTTTTCATGATATTTAGGAAAATATACGAAGATTTCAAAACTTTACAGGTCTATTATTAAAATATTTTCTTTCGAATACTTCCTTAACTCCAAAGGTAACCAAAATTTAAACATTATAGTTTAAATGCATTTAAATCATGTAAAAAATATTTCAATTGAATCCCACTATTCTAAGTATCCAACCCGAAAAAATGAGTTCCACTTTCCACAAAAAAGTTTACAGATACCACCTATCCTTGCTAGAAATGAGTGCTAATGCTAAAATTCTATGTTAATTATAGCTTGATGTTCAAATTGAAATAAATAAAACAAGTCTACAGTTACTTAAGAATACAAATTTTTTAAACACAGGTCAATAGACGGGCACTAGTGAGTTAATAATTTCTAAATTTCCCCCCAAAAAAATAGCCAAAAGATTGAAAGTAAAATATTTGAAGTCGACACTCAAGATTTTCAAATTATAGCAAGGATTAGCCGCTAAGATGGTTCATTTCCTATGTTTTTTAGTTTTTGTTTTTTTCTGTATTCATAATAGTGTATATATTATAAAATAAGACATACACATTTCAATTGAAATGAATTACGAAAACTCATTGGATCGGATCACTGATTTAACCGTTGGTCGATGATTCCGGAACGGGAACTGCTCGTAATATAGGATAGGAACTGGTTGAGGAGGAATTCTCTCAATATCTTGTTAATTATAAAGTTGCTGGATATTGATTAACTTGATTATGGTATGAGCCGCTTGATAGGCTGTTATGGAGTAGGCTCTGAACGCTAGCCTTTCTGGAAAGATCTTCACGCAACGGGTTAATGCAGAGGAGGTCAACATTAAAAAGTCTGAATCTAAGAAACTGCGTCATCTTCGTGAGTTTCCGTTCATATTCCCTAGTGCCATTGGTAATGTAAAAGAAGCATGTACTGATAGAGTTTGACCTTTCTTTAAAAATATAAAACGAAATCTTAAATAAGTAAAGATGGAATGGTTGGGATTCGGCTAAATAAACCTCAATATGATTTTGTTTTAAAAAAAATCTATATTTCGGACGTTTCGGCTACTCATTGGTAGCCTTCGTCAGCTAAAATGACAAAAAAGGAAGAAATTAATACAAAAACAAAATTTCTTAATTAATTTCTTTTTTGTCATTTTAGCTGACGAAGGCTACCAATGAGTAGCCGAAACGTCCGAAATATTTTTTTTTTTTAAAACAAAATCATATTGAGGTTTATTTAGCCGAATCCCAACCATTCCATCTGTACTTATCACCTCGACGGCTAACTATCTAATCATCATGAAATCTTAAATAGAAGGAAGATTTAAAGCGTGGACAAGAAGCCGACTATAAGCAGAAATTAAGGCTCCACCTTCACAAAATTTGCTTTAGGAAAACACTGTTTCCAATACGATACTTACCTCTCACTTTTCTGTTGAGTTCAATTTAAAAAAAAGAGCCAAATAACAGAGAAAAATAAAAAGAGATAAACATACAAAAAAAAAACCCTTTCCAAAGAACAAAGCTAACACTTTCGGAGTTTTAAGCTTTTGTTTCTCCGATGGAACTCGCCCTTTCGAAAATTGCGTCTGAACCTTTTTTGAAGAGAATTTAGTATGCTTCGGAATGGTCACGGTCAACATACTAGGATTCGATACATTTACGAAAATGTACGACGATCCCAAAACCTTGTCTATTAATGACTTTTTTTTTTTTTTAGTACTTCCTGTGCTCGAAAAGTACCCGAAATTTCTTAAAATCTTAGTTTAGATGAATTTTAAACATGTAGAAAATATTTCAATGAATCCAACAATTTTCAGTACCCAAACCAAAGAAACTTTTTTTATCTAATACGGTTACAGATAACACCTTGAAAATGGTTTGATGTTATTTTTCGTCGCTGGGATAGTATTTTTAGATGGAACGGCATTTTTCTCCAGCGGTGGTACTCCTCCTCACTTCTTCCCGGAATATTTCGATGGATTCATGTCCATCTTCTTCAGCCAGGTACTTGTTTCTTCCTCGGTGGTAGCCAAGGGAATGACATTTTGTTATCCCAGCGACGAAAAATAACATCAAACATATAAAACCTTACGGCGAGGAAAATAGAAGCAGGAGGAAAAAAAAAAAAGACGCAATACCATCAGCGCTGCCAACGGACAGAATCCCAACTACACCAGGGAGCTTCAAAACCATTCGTCCGCCGATACTGTGGCTAGAGGGGAGAAAAGGAGCCCAGATCGAGAAAAATGGCATTCCCTTGGCTACCACCGAGGAAGAAACAAGTACCTGGCTGAAGAAGATGGAGATGAATCCATCGAAATATTCCGGAAAGAAGTGAGGAGGAGTACCACCGCTGGAGAAAAATGCCGTTCCATCTTAAAAAAAAAATATATATATATATATACTGGCACACAAAATCGTCTATCACCTGTCCGTCTGTATGTTTGTTCCTTATACAAATCCACACCGCATGACCAATTTTGACGAAACTTGGCACACAGGTAGGTCTTCATATGGGGATTGCCATAGGCCAGGTCAAAATCGTCTATCAACTGTTTGTCTGTTTGTTCCTTATACAAGTCCAAACCATTTGGCCGATGTTGACCAAACTTGGCACACAAGGAGGTCTTGATCCGAAGAGAGTCCAGGTCAAAATCGTCTAGTACTCACTGTTCAGAGATCAAGGGTACGAATCTGTGAACCCGAAAGGTTACAGATTTGCGTTGTTAGATTTTAATATTACTTATTTGGTTTCTAATTTTTTTTTTTTTTTCTAGATGCAGAAATTAAGTGTGGGATGGCACGCTGGGTAACAGCTAGAATAAAATAGAATTATTAAATTCCTAAACCTTATAATAATGACATTAATCTTATAATAAAATATTTATTATTCTATTAATTATCAATATAAAAGTTACTTTTAATTTTTGGGTTTAATTGATTTTGTTGAGTTCTTTTTCTATATTTTACATAATTTGAACCGATCCGGCAGTCCGATTGCTACGATTTTTCAACCGCTTCCGAGGTATTAAAAACGATAGGAAACGTCCAATACTGCTCATGTATTCATGTATTAAAAATAATTATTTTTTTTTTGTGAGACTTTTTTCTTCAATTACTCACTCCAAAGTACCAATTAAAAATCTTTGTAGACCCATATTCCAAATAATTTCCATATAATTTTTTTTCGCGAGAAACGAAGCTTCCGATGGGCAGATTCCGCTAGTTAAAGAATTTAACTTTTCCATATATACAAGATTTTTTTTTTTTCTAATTTCATCGCGAACGTGCCATTTCTTTAGACAGTTTATATATTTCTACACAAATTGAACAGTTGGTTTTATCTAATCCTTTGGTTTACGTTGACGTATCTAGAAGAAACGGATTTCTTCGAAAACAGGAGAGGGAAAACACGCTAAAACAATAACTTCCTTATTCCTTCACATGATGTGGCTTATTGATTAAATTTTGTGTCACATTTTACGTTTACGAGAGAATTGCGTTCTTAAGGTAATTTCACTGGAGTTTACTCTTTGATTAGACGAATAACTCATCTTGAACAAACACGAGTTGATTTTGATTCATCATTTCCGTGAGTGAAGATTTGAGTAAATATGGAGAATCCCGTTTTATTATGAAACACTAATTCGTCTCATGATTGAGTGGTAAGTGTCACGAATTCGAGGAGTCATATTTGACTTATTACAGCCTGATAGATGGGTCTTCATGAGACTTATGTCCGTGGAGTACATCATCGAATATGACAAGATCTGTACTCGAGTAAAGTGTTCTAATATTTTTATTTTATTAATAAAGAGAGGAGTGTCTGTCTAGTTGCTAGTCATTGTGTTAAAGCGAATAAATGTCAATGACAACAGGGGTGGTGTTGACATTTGGGTGTTGTTGCTTATTAATTCATGATAAGGACTTTGGTTATAGCTTAGGGCATATCTGTTCTGAGTTGGCTTTGCCAAAATTTGCGCGAAATAAATCGTAGTGCCCACGTTTATGCGTTACCAGGCAAACGTTATATAAGTTACTAGCTGTGCCCGCGACTTCGTCCGTGTGGATAGTTTTTTAAGGCCGTATCTCTTTTCGGTTTACACGACGTATAGCCAACGGGGATCAAGCATACAGGCTGCTAGGATTGCTAAAACGTGACAGACCCACTAAGCTAACGTGACAGATAGCAGACATACAGACAAAAGCTCTAAAAATCATTGTTTTGGATACTATAGCGTTGATAATATTTTTTCCCATATGTCTTCCACGTACAGGCAGCGATCTGTTATAAATATATCTATTGATAGGTCACGGCTGGAAGTGGCAAGTTGGTGATTTGGGTCAAAGAGTGAACCCCTCCACCTTCTAATGAACCGATTTAGTTTATTTTTACAACATTTTTTTCTATTTATATTTCCGCAACGAATACCGAGTTTCGTTGTAATACTACAGTAATTTAGGCCGGTATGGGCGAATAACAACTCTGGGCCCGGAGTAACCCGCCCCCCCCCCCCCCTCCCCTCCAGATGAACCAATTTTGCTGGTTAACGAACTCGTTCAATCATTTGCTAGGAGAATACTATACACCAAGTTTCGTTACGAAAAAAACAAAAACTCTGGTGTCTATTGTGTTAACGATAACTCATCAATTGTTTGATGTGATTCTTTACATTGGGATAACTTTATTATTCATAAGCCGATTGACATGAAACAATCGATTGACATCAAACAAGCTTAAGTGAAGCTTGCCAAAATATATAATTGAAAACCGCAACCAAATCGGATAAGCCGTTTCTGAGATTAGCGCGCACAGACAAACAGATAAACAGACAAAAAATCTAAAAATCATCAAGGCCCCCAGTGGTATTTTTCCCCTTATATCTTCCATGTACAGACAGCGATCCATTAGAATTTTATTATATGTATAAATTAGACGTGATGAACATATATTTATATACATATATTATTATAAATAATTAATTTTAATTTTATTTTTTTTAATGAAACAGGCTATGCTGGGATATGAATCCAGAGTCTCCTGTTTCATTCACTTATGCGTCACGCTTTACGTTGTCGTACTTGATATCATAGTATTATCTGGGTAAAGAAAAATATGGCGTTTTGTTATCTGTCTGAAGCAGTGGATACGCTAGATGAATTAATTCGTAATGTTGTGAAGTTACATGGGCGTATATAAGGGGGGGCTGCAGCCCCCTGCTTTTCAGCAAAATCTTTCAGCAATATATCAAATTTTGATTTGATCGGTAAAAATTTCATAAAAGCCTTAAAAATAAATTAAAATAAGATCATTTAGTTCATAAAACATAATTAAGTTGGCTCAAACTCTTCCAAGATCTAAATAGTTAGTATTCCATACACCGGAAATGGTCTTAGCCCCCCCCCCCGAAATGTTCCCAGCCCCCTCCGAAATTATTTTCTATATACGCCCATGTGATGTTAAGGTCAGGAGCGCAATTGGCAATGCATCCGAAGGAAACATTTATCTGCGATCATATCATTATAGGAGGGAGTTAATTTTTATAAAACATGAAGTCACTGACGACGTATTTCTATAGTGTTGTATTAAACATTTCCTACTGCTTTCTTGATATAGATACACGCGGTCGTTGACGTTTTAAATCCATTCACCGTAAATTCTATGATGTATGAAAATCGTGCCAGTAACCGGTCTCGCGAAATGACAGTTACAAAATACTTCAGATGGAGCACGACCCCACTGAGAACGTGAGACCCCTCGCCACTTTTCCACTCGGATTCCCACTTATTGTCCCAGTGGGTCTGGGCTTTTTATCGGGGTTAGGCCGAGGACCTATAGGATGTAAACAAGGCCTACCGCTCAGCCTAGCACGTCATCAATGTTTCATGGCCTGTGTGCTGCTGACCCAACGGTGCGGATTGAAGTTTCACCCCCTTGCCCTCTTCTCTAGGATACTTCCCTTACTCAACGTGGGTCTGGAGGGAATAGGAAACGTCAGAGTATTGATAGCGCGTTTCCATATCATTTGCGTCCATTTGTTAGAAACTGTAGTTTTTACACCGGTTCCCGTTGATCACCGAAGTTAAGCAATGTCGGGCGTGGCCAGTACCTGAATGGGGGACCGACCACGTGCTGTTGGCATTAAGGGTGGCAACCCGTAGATAGCCCGGCGCGAATGGCCAAGTTGTAGATACGCTGTAAAAAAACAAAAAAAAAAAACTTCATTTTAATATTGCTTACTTATCTTATTGTGCGCCGTCGTAGGATACATTTTTTACGGCGCATCGACATCTATAGTATTAGCGCAGGGCCACCTGTAGGTTGCAATCCTTCCTAAACATCTATGGTGCAGCAGAGGATGTCTTCAACCGGCCAAGAAATTGATTATATATATACAAACTGGATAAAGAGTACAGCCGCACCTTGACCAATCAATGGTGTCTAATTTTCAATCATGCAGAGCAAATTGCTGCTTGATGTTGTTACAGATTCCTGGCATTATTGTTAACTACTATACAAAAAACTATTAAACTGATTGTTATGAAATTTTAAACATAGATTCTTAATCACACCTCAACTGACAAAGGCAATGTTTTCTGTATATCTACGCAACAATGGGCGCAAAAATGTCAAAAATCGTACCGTTTGAGCACCAAATTTAATCGAAAATGTCATCATTTAAAAATGGAGCCACAAAAACGTTTTTTTATATTAATGACAAACCCATAATCTTAGAGTTTTCCAGCTTCCCAGCTGTTTGGAGAAAAATGTAACAAGCGTTTTCGTAAACCCTTTTTTTTCGGAAACCACACTAATGTCATGCAAAATGAATTTTATATTTTTTTTGTAATACTGTGGCTACTTAAGTGAATTTTTGTTTGTAAATCTATAAACATGTTGTTGTAAATATTACTGATTTCCCGTAAGCGATTCTGTGAAACCAAATTATCACAATATTCACATTTTTAAAATTCGATTAAAAATAGTATACCTCCTAGAACATTAGAAGT
This sequence comes from Gonocerus acuteangulatus, assembly GCA_946811695.1. Taxonomy (NCBI): domain Eukaryota; kingdom Metazoa; phylum Arthropoda; class Insecta; order Hemiptera; family Coreidae; genus Gonocerus; species Gonocerus acuteangulatus. The sequence continues at coordinate 35,660,773 of OX328125.1, forward strand.
TCACAGGTATACTTGGGGCATAAGTAACAGCAAATTTGCAAAGTTTCAGAAAAATCTAAAATTATAGGTTAAAATATGGAATGACCCTCATGTATAAAATGTTATGCTTATTTGCATTAAGAAAAATGCAATTTATATGGTTTGAATTTATTTTTAATTAAGTACATGCTGAAAATATTCACCTTTCACACATAGTGGCAGATATAAAGAAATGCTAATAAAAAAACTATCAGGAAATATCAGGCCGAAGTTTTATAAATGAGCTTTAGTACTTCGGCAGAGATTTCTTTAATCATGCTTTATAAAACAGGCGTTATTTCCTGCAATTTTAAGATTAAACATAATTTGTTTAATCCTAAAACATATTATGTAAATGCCTACTCGAGTGATATATTTATATTTATGCTGGAAAACGGTTCTATTGAGACTGAAGGGCGCCAAACTATCTAAATTTTGCAGGAATATATAAATAAATTTCACCTTTTTAATTTTTTCTTTAAAGTTTCGTTGATAAACTCATATTACATCTGAACCAATTAAAAAATAAATGAGGAAAACAGAGTCAAAGGAAATAAATCTGATATTTCCGGCTGAGGCAGTTTTATCAAAAATTATGTAAGAACTGTATAAAATCATTTATCTTTCGAGTTACCAGAAAAAAAATTCAGAAATATTAGCATTTTCATACATTAGCATTATGAAAATGATAAAATTGGAAATAGCCTAAAACCTCAAAAGTGTTAATTTGACCCTTTTTAACGTTTTTTTTTCCTCTAATTAACTCACTTTTATATTGTTAACATTTAACAGTCATATGATTTCCAACATTTTTCCCTTTACAGGTACCTATTTAAATTATTTAAAGGCTGTGTGGGTCTAGAGATGGCTTGGGACCCCGAATCCAACCCGAAACGAACGATGAGAGCAGAAGATATATATATATATATATATATATATATATATATATATATATATATATATATCCTTGGAAGTAGAACCAATTTTAATAATGATTATTCATTAATGAAATTAGTCTGCTTTATTGCACATTAATGAAAAAACCCAAGGGCGTAAATAAGACAACCGTAAAAGGAGGTAGAACTGCAATTATGGGGCCCAATCATGGGCCTCCTCAGCCGGGCCTCTTTTACATTGAATAGGCTTCCAATGACGGCTTCAATTAAAGAAAAATGCCTCCTGCGAATTTAATTGCTTTCCAATTGAATTTGCATTTTCCCTTCTCGGCTTTCTCGAAGCTTTTAAAAAATGTTTTCCTCGTAGGAATTTCCATTACTTTTTCCTGCCGAGCTTCTGGCGTACCATCGGGAAACGATGGCCGTAATTCCTTTAGAATTCATTAGCTAGGAAAAACCTATGGTAATAGTACACTACAGTTTTATTTGATTTTTTCCCCGGAGCATCGACTTCTTGGCCATTAGTGCTGTGCTATCTATAGGTTGCCATGGAAACATCCATGGTGCAGCAGGGAACTATCTCAGTAAGCTCATCACTGGAAAAAGTCAACCTGCAACAGGCAGGACTCGAATCACATCTCCCCCATAAGAATACAGCGTGCTTAGAAGAAGAAAACTTTATTAAAATTAATAAAGTTGGCTGCGCAACTTAGTTGGGTTGCTGGCTACACAGGATGCTGATCTTCCTGTTCTGGTATCGATTTCTGTTTGATGATTTTAAAATTTCGGTCCAGTTCATTACTTACTAGTGAAAATATTTCTTCAAAAGAAATCACATTTCGGGAACACCAGTTTTTTCCCCGGGTGACCTACAGTTTAATTAGTCTTGTTTTAGTAATATTTTTAGAACTTACTTTTAGAGTAAGTAACAAAAATGAACAATGGCCCCAAGTAAAAAAAATGACCATGATACAAATAGACACAGAAATAACAGAATTTTTTAATAATAGATACTGTAATACATACCAATAAATGCCTAAAAGTTATCATTTTCTTCCTCCATCCATAAGGCGTTTATTGGCACCTATGTGTATCTTTATCATATTTCTTAATTGAGGCCTTTGCTAATGTTTTTTTTACTTTCTCGTTTGTAATATTGTATATTTATTTTTTAGCTGAACAAGGCTGCCAAAGAGCATGTCGAAACATTCTAAATACAAATGTTTCTGAAAATCTTATGTTTTTTCTTAGCCGAATCCCAACTATTCCTCGATTTTTTATGACATCAAAGGCTAACTATGTGCATCTCATGAAGATAAACTAGCCGAATACTCGTGCTTCGTCCCGGTTTAATACTGTATCATAAACATTAACGCCACTATATAATTTTGTGCAGTTTATCATAGCATGGTTCCCGTCATACTATATGTTATTCATCAATTGACAAGCAATCAAAGTATAATGTTTCTTGACACTGGGGTGCTCCGGACCAGTGTAAACAAACGGATAACCTAGAGATAACACGTTATCTATAGGTTATCAGTAACAGGAGATATACCAGAACAGGTTAAAATTCGTTGTAAATAATAAATGGAAAAGTTATGTTTCCAAGATGTCGTTTGGAAACACCCATTATATTTGCGAGCATTACCATGAAGTGCTCTGACTTGGGATGCTGATGGGTGAGGAGGATGTGCTAGGGTTCGGGATATTATTACCTCGGATGGACCATCACCAGGTATAGCGTAAACTCCATGAGGGACAAAATATTAGTTTATTTCTAGTAATTCAAGGTCTGCCATCATTGTTGAAATGAACCGCAAATAAAAATAATATTATGAAATACATACAGTATGGTAACAGCTTATCGTCCTAGCAACGCATGCTGCCTAGGTGTGCGTACTCTCTTTTAAACAAATTCAAACCCCTCTAAAATACTTAAAAATTTGAATATCAGAAAAACCTTTCTTAGTGAATGTTTACGTTCTATAGGGAGTGTCCATGCAAAATTTCAAATTTTTCTGTCAATTAGTTTGGGCTGGGCGATGATAGATCAGTGAATCAGAGAGTGGTATTTGACAAATATATAGTAGAAGATTATGCACGCATAGATTAGCACTACCATTGTATTATTTTATTTTATACTAGCACTGACCGCGGCTTCGTCAGCGTGGAATTTTGGATTATAAACACCATCGTTTGGGTACCTATTTAAAAAATCTGCTTTACACTAATGCTTCTCTATAAACGATATTAGACGTATAGCCATCGGGGATCAAAGCACACACGCTGCTAGGGTTTCAAACACGTGACAAAGCCACATAAAGCTGACCCCTAAGGGATTGTTAACCCCTGGAGTGTATAGAGTGTCTGACAGACAGAATAGAAATATCAGTGAAGTATGTTAACAGCAGTGTGCATCTAGAATATAGATGCTCACTACTGTTATTATACTTCACTGAAATTACATGGTTTCTGTAGCAACATCATATGTTAATTGTGTTTATCAAACGTCAATTGTTTTCTATATATGTCATTTGTTTCCCCATCAAACCTGTAACGTCTAGCAAGGGTACTTGCCTTTGTACTGTAGTACTGTGTTAGAGTTTTGAGCAAAGATTGGAATGACTGATTACATACGTCATCAGGCCTGTAATGATCCACCTAGATTCTGAACGGCTGGGAGCCCATTCTGGATAGTAGGAGATCTCGCTGCATATCCTCGCTGGTAGTGTTGCTGGCGCGGAGTGCGATGTTGAACCTTTGCTCCCAGTATTTCCATTCCTCTGCTTTATTACCTTCGAAACTGTCTATTTTAAAAGGAATCCTTCCAGAAGTATTTTCTTGGCCCAAATAGAAAGCAGAATCCTCTGCTTCTCGTCTTTTTTCGTGGCATGGTTCTGTTATTTTACATCCCATCCTCGTCGCCAGTGAAAGAAACACTTTGTATAAACTTTGAACAACATTTTTATTGAATGAATGTACTAGAGTATAAACATAATTTATAAACTGAAAAACTGTGCGTGTTGAACAATAAAACATATGATAGAAAACAAATGACATATATGGAAAACAATGGACATATGATAAACACAATTAACATATGATGTTGCTACAGTTTCAAATATACCATTTAAATTAAAATGTGAATTTCGTTAAATAAAATTGTTAAGAGATATCCAATGTGCGATTTCAGCATCGAACAACCAGATCCTCTAAATACTTCTTAAAACGTTTATTCTTGATCAAATATTTGATCTAACATGGAAGGTGCAGTTACAAAGATTGCAATTATGATATCAATGCAGACAAAGTGTAAAGTCTCCATAAACAAGAGCTACAATAATCTCGTCAGGTTTTATTTAGATCCCTCCGCTCTTTAATCATCTCCTTCAAATATTGACTCCTGTTTTCCTTATAGAAGATATATATTGGAAAACCTTTTTATTAGTATAACTTATCTTATAATCTATATGTGAAATTATTTACCTATTTACTTAATACCCAAGAGAGTAATCCTCCTAGCTGGATTAATTTAAATGAACTCTTTTCCATAAAATCGTTACTCAAAAGGTAATAAAAAAATATGGTGAAGATATTTTTTTGTGCCCATTCTTTTCAAAATCGGGCTACTATTGAGCCAACAACAAATATATAAACACGTATTTCGACAAGGTGACTTAGGTCTAAGTAGCCAAACTCTAGGAGGTAATTCTAGGCATAATTTCACACAAAAATAGTACGTTTGACGTACGGTCCGATTCCGAAGAGAAAAGGAGTTATGTCTAATTTTATATTTTTTTTTTTTTTTTTAATGTAGACATAATTTTTTTTAATAAGAAAGGATTGCTCAAAAACGTTTTAAGATTATTTTTTATTTTTTTATTTATTTGGAATTTACAACAATGTATAAGATACATTTTAAGATTATTAAATTCTACTTATGCCATCATAATCATAAAATGGACACAATTTCCGTTAAGAAACAGTGACATAATTCAGTAAACGCATTGATAGAAAATACTTTGTGGCCGTACAATAACGCACTTCTGTTTTTCTCGATGAATCAGAGGTTTCTCGGGAATTGTTTCCGCAGCCCCCTAACGGACTGCAGATTCACTACTTACAGGAAAACACTTAGTAAGCATTAAATCTCTTAAATTGAAGTGGTGAAAATAAAATGATATATTTTCTACAAAAAAAGGACATTTCAAAAATAAAAAAAAAAACAAGGAAAAATTATTCCAAAGAGAGAATTTGTCGACAAAAATCCCTATAGATTAGCATAAAGAAATTGACATTGCTGGTAGATTAATAATATATATTTCCGGTGAGATAAGCGGCTTTGAACCAGTTTAAATTATCAAGAAAAAACTCATGGAGATAAGATGGATAATATGAATTAATAACCACCATTTTCAATTCGGAATCCTGTAGGATTAGTAAGTCTTAATGCGCAAGATCCCTGCAATGGCACCGTCACACAATGGCACCGTCACACAGTGGAACGACTAATGGAAAAACCACGACATTGGCACATTTTTATTTATTTATTTCATTCATTTTTGTATTAACTCGTTCTTAAAACCTTACAGAATAATTGCTCCCTATAAACTTTGAAAAAAGTATCAATGAACTAATATTTCTTGAGAATGAAATACTAACGTGGATGATGCCATAGACGAAAAAAAGTACATTGACATTTTGATAGGATGGTAGGATTTTTGGTAGGATGTTCCTTTCTACTCAGTTCACTTTTAGAGCCTATTTCAGCATTTAAAAAAAGACATCGCCTCGGAATTTTTTGGAACAAAGTATAGGGTTGTTTCGATGAAATCTCACTTTTAATTATTTTTCAAGGTGTGGCACAGATCGATTCGTTACATTGTTTTTTTGGGGGGGTTTTCTACTATTCACAGAGATTAGCTTCGACCACCTGTGACCTTGGGCACAATAACAAACACAGAAAGCAATATTTGGCTGTTTGTAAATAAATAGTTGGTAAACAACCTACTACGATTACAAAATATCATGTAATACCATTCATAAGTTGTCATTTTGCTTCCTAGACACGATGTTGAAATCGAAAAGTGACTTTTTCGAATTAATCAAAGAACCGGGTTCCTCCGGAAATTTAGATGGTTTAAAAAATGAAATGTTACGGCATGTGTGTTGTCTCGCTTCAGATAACAATTTTTAACTCCTTTAAAATAAATTAAATAAAAAACTATTGTTCAACTTTGCGCAAAAAGTGAGCAGACTCATCGTGTAAAAGGGCAAAATTTGTTGAAAAAAAACCAAGGAAGTCTTGCTAAAACCTTCAATTTCCCTGAAAAATTGTTTGATGAACCCGATGAAATTAGTTTTGACAAACCTTGGCCATAAAACAATACATAAGTATATAATCTGACTTGTATTAACCCCCTTGATTCCGAATGGGGTTAGTGTACTCTGATCCAGATTTCAAAAGTCAAATCACTGACTGTACATTTCGTCTACGTTCGTCCCTTAAGGTGTGAGAATTTGCGTCAATAATTTATTTTAATCTTAATCAAAAAAGAGAAGATGACATTCATTCTCCAAGAATTAGTCTTGAAGATAAGAAGGGGTTTATTAGCCAAGTCGTCGCACCATCCTGTCACGAATCCAAAGAGAACTATCACGAACTTAACACTTTCTATCCAACACTTTCCAAATACTTATTTTCAATTCCTTATAGGGTTTGATATTAACATACCTTTATCTTTGCCACTATCAGTGAAAGGAGAATCTATTTAACATATGATTAACTAAAAATTAATTCAAACCATATTAACGGTAAACCTACTTATCAACGGTAAACGTTTTATACACAAATTATGACAAAGACTGAAAAACCAAAATGTATAAATTGCTACACGATTGTGGACGATACGGCTTGTCGCAACTGTAACTCCTTTAGAATGGCCTTTATGCCTCAAATAAAGTATCGAATAAGACCAATTTTCAATATATTACTTCGTCGATGGATAGAATATGTTGGTTCTCTAGTTTGCCCGGATTTGCATATTCGATAGTTTGACATGGTAGGGACGATATGTTGACTACATAATATATAGTAACGTACTATGTTACAGTTATAGTGTAAATTAACATCATGCTATTATAAAATTATAATTTAGAGTAATATATAATATATATTAGGAGGCTCGGTGGCCTTCAGTGCTAAGGGGTGAGCAATTCACACTCTGAGCCAAGGGACGTGGGTTCGATTCCCACTATGGGGTGGTGGCTATTCTTTAGAAAAAAGATAAGGCATCAGCCCTATCCTGGCTAGAAAAGGGTGGTAACTAATAGATAACCCGTCTAAAATTCTACGTTAATAATAATGGCCGTTAAAATTTAAATAATAATATTTATTATTAACTTATAATAAATAATGTAACTATACTATGTATAACTTATAATTCAGAGGCATGAAGTGACTGTTGTGCGCAGTTATTTGGGGCTTTACGACCCTCTCTTCTTGAGTAGCACACAGTACACTAACCACAAACTCTGACAAAAGGTCACCGACAGTACACACCCCAGCATCAACTTCCCCAGGTGCTCTACCTGTAACTACGTGTAAAATGCACAATCCATTCAAAGTAGTGAAATAAAAGTCAAATGAAGGCATACCCGAATCAGGAGTGAGGTCTGCTCCAGGGGGTTCTTCGCTCGCTCCCGACAGAAAGTCGCCAAGACATGCACAATAACGCATGCAATGCCTGGATACATGCGTAGTGCAGCCATTAAGTGTATTACCCGGCTAATAAAACCGGACTAGAATCAGCACGCTGCTCAACGGGATGCTGCGTGAACCGTCCGATACTTCTTAAATATCCAGTATATGTATGTACAAGTACCTACATAATTATTTATTTCGGTTGGATAAAAATCCCCCGAAGTAAATTACACCCCCAAAAATGGAGAAACCCACCCCCAATAACCTATAATTCAGGCACAGGTATATGTAGGTAGGTAACCTGGTTTATGTTTTTTGCCGGTGAAAACGTGCTGAGAAGATGGAAGAGGAGTGTTGTAAGGAAAATATTTGAGAGAATGATAGTTATTGGATAAGGTCGGACAACAAGAGTTATTTGGCAAGCCGGATATTGTGAGTATTATCAAGAAAAGAAGATTGGGCTGAGTTGGTCATGTGGAAAGGATGCGACTCTGCGATTCACTGGTCAACCGGGATGGACAAAAAGTCCGTCACGCAGGAGCTGCATAACTAAGCACTTTCCTCAGAATTTGGGTAGTGTAGACTGCTTTCCAGAACAATTTGCTTAAAATATCCTACATAAATAAAATAAAACGTGAATAGTTCTCTTTTAATTTTGTAATGAGTAACTGATCAATTATTAATTTGCTTCCAGAGTTATGTTTACACATGGTACCTACTACACTACGTAATAAATACAAAAAACCTCATATTATCGTATTTTGATCTAACGCAGGAACAGGATATAGCCCCTCTAGTGGTAGAAAGCGCTCCTTGCGGCGGCTTTGTGAACCTACGTCTGGCGGGCTTTTCTATTGAAATATATTACAGAGTAAACCCCCCCCCCCTTTCCGATTGACCGATTCAGCTCATTTTTACAACACTTCTTTCTCAGGAGTTACCCACGACGTATACCGCGTTCGTTACAATACAGCAGAAATTACGACCGGTATGAGTATATTAGTAATTTGGGTCCGGAGTAAACCCCCCCCCCCCCTCCTAATGAACCGATTTAGTTTATTTTTACAACACAAATTTACCTGTGGATTACCACTACGAATACCGAGTTTCGTCGAAACATACCAAAAATCACGGTATTGTGGGTCCGGAGTAAACCCCCCCCCCCCTCCTAATGAACCGATTTAGTTCATTTTTATATCTCTCTTTTCTCTCTATATTACCACTACGAATGCCAAGTTTCGTTAAAATATAACAAATATTACGGCTGACATGGTCAAATTAGTGTTTTGGGTTCGGGGTAAACCCCCCCTTCCGGTGGACCGACTTTGGTGATTAACGAACTCGTTCAATCGTTTGCTAATTGAATGCTATATACCAACTTTCGTGACGAAAAAACAAAAACTCTGGCCGCTATCGTGTTAACAGATACATATATATATATATATATATATATATATATATATATATATATATATATATATGTATATATATATATATATGCATATATATATATATATAAATTTTAACGGGGGTCATTTTCGGTGTCTACTAGGCAGGATCGATAAAGATTTGAAGAAATTTTTCAAAAATTCCGTCATGAGTCCAACCTCAATAGCTACTTTCCTTCGGAGGAAAGTGCTAAAAGGAGAGACATGGTTGGACGATCTGTAGGAATACCTTCAAAATAAACATTCCAAGATGGCTCAACAACGCTACTGTGAAATGGAGCTAAATTAAGAACAAGGATTTGGTTCTAATTATTTGTTTATTTGAGGAGCTCCGCAATGCAGGCGATTAGCTCCGTGAAATGTCTTACATACAAATTCTTCTTAAAAACATAATAATAAACACAGAAAATTTTAAAAGTAAAAGAAAATAGTTATGGGAAAACATTACACTCGTCGTATCTATTTACTTTTTCCTGGGCGCATTTTTCTTCGTTCCTTTTGGGTTTTGAGGTTGACTCTGCTGCAGACAGCTAGTATTTTCTTTACTTCTTCATTCTCCATTTTTTTCCATTTTCATTCGGATGCCTTTCCACTTGTCGGGTGATACTATTATCAGTATCGCCCGACAAGTACCAGTGGTTCTAATGAGAAGTAATTAAGCATATATACTGTGTATGTTCATTTTTATTTTTTTTTTTAGGTCCGGCTTCTTTCCTCGGCGATTTTGCTGTCCGATGCGTTATATTCTGACATTCGACGTTTTTGACAGAAGGTCAACAGAGAAATGTGTCATATGGACAACACGCACCAAACATCAACACCGTTGGGGAAAGAAGCCGAACCCAAAAATATTATTTCTATGGGTGTGTGTTTAATACCCGAGAATAACTAGACAATTCATTCAATTTAAATATCTGGGGTCAAGTGTTTCGTCTCATTCCGACTCTGTCTTTGCAGATTTATTATCATTTTTGCTCGATTATTGTGTTTCCCCAAAAATAATAAATGACGTAGTGTATTACAAAAAGAGTTATCTGATTCCTGACCGTACGGCACACCAGGGAGATAGTGTGTTCAGTACTATGCTCCAGACTCCTGATTTTTCCCTTTGCTGGTACCCATTAATAAATTAATTAAAGGCTGGATGGGCCTAGGGACGGTCTGGGGCCCGAATCAGACCCACGAACGGAGACACTAGAAGATAAAATCTTTAGTGCGCTCGACATTTGAACTCAGTTCCTCCAGCATATTAGTCAAGTGCTCTACCATTGATCTAACCATTGAACTTGCCCTATACTTTATGTATATATATATATATATATATATATATATATATATATATATATATATATATTTCTGTGTGTGTGGTTTTGTGTACATGTAAGTACATAAATTATAAAGGGGATCATTTTCAGTTTCTAATAGTTATACCATTCGATGAAGATTTGAACATACTTTTTAAAACTTCTTACATATGTGCAACCACAATATTTCTTTGGAAAGTGCTTGAAGGGTCTTTGAAGGGGAGCAGTTCCATCCTGGATCTATTGTGACTTTCCCTCATGTTCACTTCTTATCTATGTATGTTGTGGCGCCACACATAATGATAACTCCTTGGCAGGAACCCACAGCTATTTCCTGCTACATACTCAAAATTCAGTTAGAGCATTGTAGGTAATGCATATACTCGTCTTTCCGATGGGGGATCGCTGTGTACACTGAGTGAAGAGTACGGACGTGTGATCTACCGAGCATCGCGGCTTTGAGAGGCTCATGTCGATTGAAAGCGAGTCAGCGGGATGATTATAAGGGGTGGCAGGAGGGAGGGTAATTTTAATTTGAGATAAGGCGGGGATTACTGTTTGCCTGTAAACAGACTGTACCCCGTGGTTTATGAATGGGTTGGGGGGGGGGATTTCCCTTCCCCCCCGTGAAAATATCGGAATACCTCCAACCGCCAACACTAACAAAGGCATCCAATAACTTGCTCCCTCCACTTGGAGGATTTGGAGCGATAATTCCAACAGCCATGCTTCCAATTCCAATTACGTCGGCTCGATAAGCCAAGGATTACTCCAATGGAGTGTTCTTTCCATTGGCTGGATAGTTCGGGGCTTCCGTCCACAAGGCGACAATTAGATTCAATATAATCGGGGGCCACTTCTAGATTTAATCCATGTTTGTGAAGAATTAATTCAGTGTTGTCAAAGATCATCTCTTCAAAGAGAAGTGCTACCATTTGAATAAAACATATTCGTAGGGGTAAAAGCTTTATTAAAAAATTTGTTTTTAAAAAATGTTAAACACATAAGTGCGAATCTTTCCTTGGCGCTGATCGTGGCTTGATGATGAACTTGAATAGGTTCGAAACTTCGCTAATATAAGTTAATTTTTTAAACAATTTTAAGAACTCCTGCCACTTTCTGCAAGAATCAATTGATCCTTTTCCAGCCTCACCTTCCAAATCTACCTTCACCACCAAATTTCCGACGTTAAGCTCCAACTTCTAGTCTTAAAGTCTTATCACGGATCGTAAATCCCTGAGATACATTTGCAAACGCGCCTTCTTAAGCTATGATAATATGCTCCACTTTCAGAGCCATAATTCGGCTTTAGATAGCATGTCAGTATTATCTTGCTTTGAATGTAAGAACATAGAGCTGTCCTCGCATATGATGCAACGAGACTGTATTTTTTTTTTTAATGAGTTTTAGTACACGGGAATCAATGAAAAGTAAATTTATACACACATTAATACAAATTACTACCTTAATTTTCAAGATCTGTGGTTTCACAACTGTGGACTTTCCTAGTTGGCACTTCCGTATTGCGTCATCAGGGATGGAGGGAGAGGAGAAAAGCTCTTGGATGTTAACAAAATCAAAAAGTCCTTCCCATGAGTTGCATTATATCTGTCTTCTTATTATTTTTTATTTTTTTATTTCTTGCTATCAATTTCAACGCTAGGAGTTGAATCTTGAGACTATACACTCAATGAAACTTCACAGAAGGTTCATGTTCACCTGTACAGCTTGAACTACCTGTACAGCTGAGAGCGGGTCTCCTTGAGACAGCACTCTTAAGATAGACTGTACTCAGTATGACAATAAAAAAAAAATACAAATAATAAGAACCACACTACAAGAGCAGGCCTCTGCAACTAACCGAAAATCTAAAGTCAATTAAAGAAATTAGGAATCGCCTGAAGAAGTTTTTGGAAGAAAAAATAATTTAAGATTTTTTGGTGCGCGATGCCGAACGTCAAAATCCTCTATCACAATAGGACCTGAATTGAATTTCAGAGATTTTCCATTTTGTTTTCTGCCAATATTATTATAGCTAAAACAAAGTAGGCTGAAGGTCATTTACAGTGGCGGCTAAAGGGGAGAGCTTGGGGGGCTTAGCCCACCCAGAATGTAAATTCACAATCTCTTTTGGTTAAGTTAGAAAAATAAATTGTTTAGCCAAATTAATAGTAATAAGTTCTAATTAATGTATGTTCTTGGTTTATCAAATACCTTCTTAATTATTTCAAGGTGCTTAAGTATAAAAATTTGATTCTACACCCACAGGCACGGCGGTAAGCCCAAACTAAATCAGCCCCCCCCCCCCAGAAATGTTTGTCTAGAGTCGCTTATGGTCATTTAATAAAAATGTCCGTTATTATTCCTAGTGTTATTTGGAAAACTTTGAATAGAAACAGTTAATACTTTGTTTTGATAAATCGTGAAAAAAACTAAAAACCCGCGGCCAAAAAAAATTGGATGAACAGCGAGATTTATGCGCAACAATGAACAGGAAATTGGCACTAGCCAAGCGGAAATGACTCGCTTCCACTATTGTTTTATTATTTATTGTTTTACGGCTTGTTTAAATCTAAGGGTGCACCTACACTGGACCCGCTCCGATCCGATCCAATAGCCACCGACTGTCAGAGGAAAAACAAACATATGCCTCTCAATGGAGGTGCCTACATTGGTCCCGACCCGATCCAATCCGGTCAAATCCAACGGCCACCGTTTCTTGACCTATTTCGGACCGACGAAGCAAAATGGCGCCAACCCACATTTAGTGTTTCAAAAAGGTCTACAGGTTCTAAATCTTAACCGATTTCAATGCATTTTTTTTTTTTTTTTATATCCAAGTAAATAACATTTAGAACAACTTTGTCAATTCACATTTTTGTTTTTTGTTTCCCTTGTTTATTAAAATGTGAGGAAAGATTTTTATAACCATCCAACGTCTATAACCTTCCAATATTTATAACTTTCTAATGTTTATAATCTTCCAATGCTTATAACCTGCTAGATACCTTTCTTATAAATCATTTTAAAATATGAATACCAATACTTCTTTTACCTCCAACATTCAACCTTATCGAAGGTTTCTATGCTTATTAGGTGGTATTTCTTAACTTAATCACTCATTTTCACTTCACTACGAGGTCATTACTGACGAGCTGTGACTAAATCGGATCGGATCGGGTCGAGACCAATGTAGGCACTCACGTCGGCCACTGTTGGCTGTTATCGATCAAACGAAATCGGATCGGGCAAAATACGGGTCCAATGTAGGTGCAGCCTAAGCCTTTGGTGCCGGAGTATATATGGGTTGCCACCCTTCTTAAACATCCAAGGCAGAGCAAGGAGGTCTTCCAGGTGGCGCATAGAAGAAACATCACAACCTGCTTCTTTAGGGGGAAACCCCGCTTCCCGTATTAAAAAAACAAAGTAAAGAAACACGCTTCTCATTTACTTATCTTGTTTTAATGAAAAAATTACAAATAAAAAACAACAAAGAATTGCCAAAAAACTGAGGCAGACAGAGACAAAAATTCGTCCCAAAGGTACACCAGATATTAAGCACCGATTTCCCTGAAATTCCCCTCCAAAAAAAAGAATACAAAATACGTGTATACAAGAATAGATTTTAAATGTTCAGATATTTGCACTGAACAGCTCATTCAATTATTAATTTTTCTCAGGAGTAAGCCCAGAGTTCTACCGGACCTATCGGAACGATTTAGTTCATTTCTACAAAACATTTTTTGCTTCCGGCGAGTAGAACGTGTGCTGAGTTTTGTTGCACTTTAAAAAAAAAAAAAGTCATCCAATCCTCCCACCCGGACCAATTTTGGTCGTAAACGATCTCACCAAATCGTTTTTTGGCGAAAAACAAAATTTTGCCCGTGATCGTATTAACAGACACATATATATCAATAACGGGAGTAATGTTTAATATCTAGTAGATAGCATCGGTGAAGATTTTAAGATTTTTTTTTTTTTAAATTCTTTCATGATTTATATCTATCGGTTATCCCCTTTTTCTAGCCAGGATACACTGATGCATTTTATTTTTCCAAAGAAAAGGCGCCACCTCTAGTGGGAATCGAACCGACGTCCTTAGGCAGGGACTGTCCACGCCTTAGCACTCAAGGGTCCCCGAGTCTCCAATTTAATTTAATAAGTCCATGGGGAAACCCAAAGTACCCAACAATAAATTTATTTCGGCGCTAATGGCCAAGATTTCTCGATGCGCCGTAAAAAAAATAATTATTTAGGGCTGGGTTGGCCTACGGACGGTCAGGGAGGCCGAATCCAACCCACGGAAGAGGACACTAGATAATAAAATCTAACCCCCTCTATCCAAGAAACAAGAAGAAAATAAGTCGTTTTAACCTGATTAGGAATAGGACAAACAAATCTCACACACCGCTTCCCCATGCCAAAGAATCCACCTCCAAAAGGATTGACATGCTAGAAGAAAATAAAGAACAAAAATAAATAAATAAAAATATAAAAAATGGAAGCTTCGGATGTAGAACTATTTACGGATGTCAGTTAGGGCTGTTTTACATCCAGAAATATCGCTTTTATTGAAAATTTCACTAATTTAGTACATATTGGGTTTCTCTGATCATTCATTTGTTTCAAAATTCTCAATAATATTGCTGTTCCAATCTTCTAAAACAAAACAAAAAAAAAACTACATAAATAAATACAAGCCGAGAGAGAGAGAGAGAAGAGAAATGCTATGGAGCTGGCTTGAAAGCTGTAAGACGGTGGATTGGGAGAGTTCTCTATAGGAATAGAGTTAGATAAAGTGGATTGATAGAAAGAGACAGGGTGTTGAAGAACTATCCAGCCTTTTACCTAAACTAGTGCCGAACTAAAGGAACAGGACTCCTTCATCCTCCACTAGTCCAGCTCTTCAAGGCATTCCTTTCAGCTCTAGGACCTATTTCTTATACCAATCTGCTTTATTCAAACCTCTTCTTAGAATCTCAAAACAGATTATTAGCCATTTCCTTGTCAGGAATACAAACTCCTAATATTTCGCCATGGAACGACTCGTACATTTCTGAAATTAAATTTATGATATATATATATATATATATATATATATATATTAGCTGCTACAACTACTTTCTGCATCTAGAAACGCAAAAATAAGTAAGAAACCAAATAAGTAATATTAAAATCTAATAACGCAAATATGTACCTATTTGGTTTCATAGTTTCGAACCCGTGACGTCCGAGCTGTGTGACCTAGAAGATTTTAACCTAGTCTAAGACTTTCCCCGAATCAAGACCAACCAGTGTTCCAAGTTTAGGCAAAATCGGTCAAACGGTGTGGATTTCTATGAGGAACAACAATACAGACCGAAAGCTGGTAGACGTTTTTGACCTGGCCTATGACTCTCCCCGAATCAAGACCTACCAGTGTTCCAAGTTTGGTCAACATCTGTCAAACGGTGTGGATTTGTATAAGGAACAAACAGACAAACACGCGATTTATACAGGGTGTCCCGTAAATGTCTAGTCATATTGTTGGAAATGATAGAGGACACTTGGGGGAACAATAAATGTTATGTGACGATTTTTTGTTCCCCCAAGTGTCCTCTATCATCTCCCACAATATGACTAGACAATTACGGGACACCCTGTGTGTGTGTATATATATATATATATATATATATATATATATATATATATATATATATATATATATATATATATGGGGGCGAGGTTAGTTCAGTGACAGAGCACTCGACTAATATTCTGGAGAACCTGAGTTCAAAACTCGAGCACACTAAAGATATTATCTTCAAGTGTCTTCGTTCATGGGTTAGATTCGAGGTCCCAACCCGTCCCTAGACCCTCCTAAAAATAAGGTCGCCGGAGCATAGTAATGACCACACTATATCCCTAGCGTGCTGTATGGTCAAGAATCAGATACCTCTACAGAATGTGTCCCTCTGGGTCCTTGTGGCCTGTTAAGGAACTAATTTATATATATATATATATATATATATATATATATATTAATTTTTCTGAATGCTGACCCATTATGTATTTTTTACTTAAAGGCGTATTACGCCTGACTCAAGCCAGTATAGATGACGAGAGGACTTCCTGATAAGGAAAGCCCCTGAAGAGGTGCGACACAAAGGCACGAAACATGTCGGGCAAAATATAGCAGTTGTACGGGCAAAATAAAGTAGTTGAACGAGAACGAATGGTGTACTGCTTTATCGACCCCCTGCCATAAAAAGAAACAAGAACAAGTGATATATATATATATATATATATATATATATATATATATATAAATATATGAAACTTTACGACCAATATATTCGTGACGTATTAGTCATGGAAGGTCTAGTTTTCTTATCAGCACGCCCTGATTGCGTCATCGGGTTGACCTCATAAGCGGGTTTTAACGCACTATAACAAATTATTGCTAATCTTTGCACTATCTAAAAACAACATTTAGTGCTGACAATATTTAGTGCTTACTTGTAGAAGAGTGTTATCGATAATTGTCTTATTACAGTTTTACGGTGATATCTTGAGTTACAGAATAGGAAATAAGAAAGAGTAAAATATTTAGTGTTAACAGACCGCTTTGTTGAATACCGTAGTTGAACTCTAACAAGGTACAGTGTACAAACTCTACGCTAACTGAACACACTATATACAACAAACACAATATACACAGACGGTAGTAAGGAGGAAGAGGACATAGACTGTGCCTATATAATCTTTGCAGGCGATAAGACAGATAACCTCATCGAATTCAGTAAAACGAATCTAGGTTTTTAGCATTAATTATGGTTGAGACACTGGCTATGTTAAAGGCACTCTCATACGTTCTCCAGTCTAATATCCTTAAAAAACAAAAATAAAACTTAGGACTAACAGTGAAAGACAAAGGAAAAAATGTTTATCTTTATTGGGTCAAAGCACATGCGGGCATAATTGGCAATGAAGTAGCTGATCTGCAGACTAAAAGTACATCTAAAAGTCAAGATATCGCGCTATGATGTAACAAAATTTCGAAAAACAGTGTGAAACACTCTTTGAGGAAAACGAGTATCAAAAATGGCAGCAAAGGTGGTCTCAAACAGATAAAGCTAAAATTATTCATTCCACGTATCAAAAGTGACAAGAAAACAAAATATTTAACATTTCCGCTGACGCAACTTCTGACCGGTCCCGGAGACATTAACTTAATTAGGCCTCTCGTCCACTGGAACCGAAAAGCTGCGAAATGAATTCGTCCGAATTCGGACGAAAACGCACGAACAATCCAAACTCGAGGTTCCATCATGGACCGCGTCCATTGGGCCCGTATCGTCCGTTTTCGTCCGAACTTGTGCGAAGTGCGAACCGATCCCATTCTGCTGGGATTTATAGTTGCGAACGAGTGCGAAAAGTCATGGTTCAAAATTGATTGTGAAATGACGAGCCATCAAGTCTACTGCAAATTCGGAAGAACACTGAGGCAATGGACGAGAGGCATTCGGACGAACGCCGATCGTCCGAATTCGTTGCTTCGCAGTTCGCAGCTTTTCGGTTCCAGTGGACAAGAGGCCTTACACGGATTTAAATTGACGGAATAAAATACATTTTCCTGCGTTCATTACACCGAACTAACGTGCACAATCTAATACACGACTCTAGACATACAGAACACATACGACTACATGCTAAAAAACATTTTAAAAAATTGGATCATAATCCCAACGGCCTCTACGTAAATAATATTTTCTCCCTAAAATACTTTATAAGGACATATCTGATGGAACAAAATGTTAATTATACACTAATGCCTAACCATAAAATCATCATCGTAGAGTTACTTCGATGTGGAAATATTCAAACGTATTCAAACTGAATAACTTTGAATACAAAAAAAGCAAAAAATAAAATCGTTTTAGCACATAAATTAGAACCTTTGGCTGAAGAAAACTGTCATTCTTATCATACTATACTCCGGCCGCCCGGTACCCATTTAATTAATTGAAGCCTGAGTGGGCCTAGGAACGATCAGGAATCGAACCATCGAACGACTACGCTAGAAGACCACACACACACATATATATATATATATATATATATATATATATATATATATATATATATATATATAAGGGGGCGAGGTTAGTTGAGTGGTAGAGCACTCGACGAATGAACTGGAGGCCCTGGTTCATCCCACACTACTGACCACACTATCCTCCTAGTGTGCCGTATGGTCGAGAATCAAGTGCCTCTACAGTATCTTCCCCACTGGGCCCTTAGCGGCATGATATATATATATATTATACCGGGACTGATTTATATATATGTCTCTTTAGGTCTTTTTAAACACACTAGTGGGAAGATAACTTTTTTAACTTCCCTTGGCGATTAAAGAAGATACTGCCAACTTAAGGAAAAACGTTTTATAAGGAAGATATAAAATTTAATTGAAAGTATACGATAATTATTACGAACCTTCTTCTAGAGATATTATTATCTAAATATTATGTACATAAAGATATTTGATAAATAATAAAGGAGAACTGTGAAAGGAGTTTATTCGGCCATAAAAACGACGGATTTAATGATTTGTCTATTTTATGATATTCGTGCCAAGGTTAAGAAGCATTTTTATAGCCCATTACACGGCTAAGATAAAATGGAATTACATCAACTAGAAATATTATGTTACCAACCCACAACCACTTTATTGCTCAAAAAAACGCATCATTTTCCTCCATAAACGTATAAATTTGAAAGCGTTACTTCTATTATCATGAACACGGTAATTCTGGTAAAACGATAATAAATCGTGTTATTTATTATTATTAACGTCCCTTTAAGTGGCAATAATAATACAATAGTCAGCATATGATTAATATTCTTATATACAGATCTTAGTTACTTAAAATAAAACAGCTACATTTTATATTTATATATGTATTTAATTTTAATGCTCATTTGTACAATCACAAATTAGAAATACTGCCTTTGTATATATTTGTATATGTGTGTGGATGTATGAGTGAATGCTTGTGGATTGTATATATGTATGAATGGGCGTATGTGTGTGTCCATATGTATGCGTGTGTATGTATCTTTCGATATATATTGTATGACAATATGAAAGTGTGTAGGTATGAATATGTACGTTTCTAAAATATATATATAAAAAAAAATAAAAAATAATAATATTAAATAAATAAAAAATGTCATTGTGAATTTATTGTAATAGTATTCATATTTACTATAACTAAAGTACTAACCTCACTAATAATAATTATAACTTAATTAACATTTTATTATAAGTAAATTGCTGTAAAAAGAATTTTTTGTAAGCAATAAATAAATTAAATAAATAATAATACAATAGGTTCTCTCAAAGTAGAAGTAATTATTTTAACTACAATGGTCATTGACAAAAATAATGTCAAGACATTTTATGAATTTTCTTACATTACTATCTGTTTATTTCTGGAATTCTTACAAATTTCCAGCACCACTACATTCTGCACATTTTGGCACCAAGGAATCTAATATGGAGACTCGTTTGGTCTATCTTAAATAACACAGGTCTACAACCAAAAATTTGATTTGATGATTTTGGCTAATCTCTGTGTTTCTCGGTGTGCTGAGGCCGAGAATGAAGTCCGTTTTTCTCTATCACGTACAGATTTTTTTCAAATCCATAGGACATAATATACCTGCTATACACATAAATTTGGTAAGAAGTAGGTTTGTTTTTTTTCCAAACGATTTCTCTTTTTATAAACAGACATCTTTCACTAGGTGGTGTAGGCAATGACTCCCTCAGTAGATGTTGTAGGCCTGAGGGTGTCTAGGCACGACCTGTTCAGACAGGAACGTACTTGTTTGGTCTCAGATGTCACCGTCTGAAGCTAAACGAGATTGAACCTGTTGTATCAGGAACTTGGAGCTAAATTTCTGTTCATTCTCTCAGTTCAGTAGTATCAACTGAAGTGAACACATTCACTGAGGTCTCTTAGTTGTGTCAAAGTGATTAAGAACGTATTTTAAGGTTTGAAAGTGCATTTAGACAAAATGTCTCATCTTCGTTGTGTTACCAGTCCAGACTACTTCTGTTTTATCTGTGGTGAGTACACAGTTAAGAAATACCAACGAAATATAACAGGTTTTGTCAAAAATGTATATTATGCATATTTTGGCTTGAGAATAGGAGATCAAGATAAAGTGTGGGCTCCTCACAAAGTATGCCATAACTGCGTAGAAAAACTTCGCTTATGGTACAAAGGAGAGTTAAAATCTTTCGGATTTGCTATCCCAATGATGTGGAGGGAGCAAAAAAACACTCCAAAAACACTAATTATAATTAGTGTTTTTGGAGTGTTTTCATTTCTTAAATTGCTAAAAGAACTTTCAAAAATAATATCGCCGACTAGGGGGTTGTGTAATTATGCTTCAGCTCGTTAATCCATCATTTCTAATATGTATCTGAACAATTAAACAATTAACGATTTATGTGGCTAAACATAAAAATAATCCAATTATTTACATAAATACATATTTAATTTATGGTAATGGTTCTTAAACAAATGCACGGCTACCTTTATTTAATTTATATGCACATATATTCAATTCATAAGTATATTCATCAATACATGTGTACACACCCATTATCATCATTTATCAATTAGATTGTTATATTCAAGGAAATTGTACGTATCATTTATCACTTCTGCACAATAGTTTATTATATAAGTAATGTTGTGACTTTGTCCCCATGTTGTCGTTTGTTGGTTTGAAGTATTTAGGTCGTCAGTTCCCTACCATATAAACATGTAAAATTCAAAGCCATGCTCTTGGATTAGGGTGTGCTTCACGTAAATATTATTCATGTCAGGATTTTTTTTGTACTATTTTATGATTTCTTTTTAGATGAATTTATTTTGATTTAGTTATTTTATGTTCATATTTCTCGTGTATAATTTGTCCCATCGGCTTTTCGCTTGGAACAATTATTCATCACAGGCTGTTGTGCGTTTGATCTTCAAGCATTTCACAGATCGTTATCAAGTGACTGCACAGGTATCATTGAAAAAGAATGACCCTGAAAGTGTGACTAAAATGCATCAAACATGCAAGAAAAATTAAAATAATTTGGTTCCAGAAATCTATAATAAATAAACTATTTTTCAAATATTTATTTGCTGAAGAACTTTATATATATATATATATATATATATATATATATATATATATATATATATATATATATATATTATTATTCTTGTGGATGACCCAAAATATTTCTTAATGCGTTTCGTTCTTTTAGGCTTAGGGTCGGGAAAAAGTAGTACTTCCTTGTGTCACACCACTTTATTTTTTCCTGCCCTACATGTTTCGTGCTTAATTCATTCGCACCTCATCAGGGGCACTTCTTGCTAAGAAGTCCTCTCGTCTCCTCATGTACCTTCTACGGAGGCAGGGGTACCCCCCCCCCCCCCTCCCCCCGCCCCCGACCCTACTTTTTCCCGACCCTAAGCTTAAAAGAACGAAACGCATTAAGATATATATATATATATATATATATATATATATATATATATATATATATATATATATATAATAAATAACAGAAAAGAGCACTTTTGGACTAGTCCATTCGAAAGCGAAAGTTTTTCGCTGTACTGGAAACTAATTCTACAAAAAGGAAAGATATTGACGTATATTTGGAAAGGATAATTTGAGTCAATAAAATTGTTGTTTCGGAAGTGTGTCCCAATTCACTGGAGGCGAAATATAAAATATTGTATTCCAAGTCTCCCAAATTACTCCTGTTAGAAGCACTCTATGAAAACAAGCTATACTTTTTTTTTTTTTTTTTTTCTTTTTTTTTTTTTTTTTTTACGGCGCATCAACAAATCTTGCCTGAGATGAGAAAATTTCTGGCACCGGCGGGGATCGAACCCGCCATCTCCCGCTTATGAATGTAGCGTGCTAGCCACTAGACCACGGGAGACCCCCAACAAGCTATAATGAATGAATGGGAATGTGGTGTGCGTTAAGCAAGTGATATTTCTGTAAGATCTAAGAGTGATTGAGGAGGTAAACGGAAATTTGCTATCACAAGCTGACATGTCGCCTCAGGTACAAAAGTAGTCCCGTATGTTGAAAACAGGACAAAACCAATTTCCATAACTTGTCTTAGAGAACTACTATTAACTGGTATTTGAGGGAGGAAAGTTCTTGAAAACCAAATATTGCAACCGGAACGAGACAACTCTTGCATAAATACCTTCGTTGCAAGGAAATACCATTGTTTTTGAATAACTTGAATTATTAATAACTTGTTCTCTAATAATTGGTTTCATTATTAAAAGTGTTTAGAAGAATGTCTTGTTGTCATTGTGAGGAACTGTCCCCCTTCGTTAAGATTAAATGAATTGTAACGAATGGAGTTGTGTGCTGGCGTCCCTCAAGGCGTCCCATTAGCTCCACTGTTATTTCTTAATTCTTTCCCCGCGATCTCGGCTCCCCCCAGCGTTTCGAAAGGAGAACCGTGCCGCGAGCCGGCTTTTTCACATTTTACACGCTCCTTTTTTTTCTCTTTTCTACCGCCAAGGCAAGGCCTGTGTAATCGACGCAAACCGCCTCGGACCTCCACGCCCGGCATAGTTCAATTGGCCACTTTTATCCAGACAATCCATACGCTGACCGGCAAGGTCGCGGATCGGATTTGGGATGAAACCGACTGTTTTATGGTTCGTGTAATTCATTGAAATGCTCCTGATTTCCGTAAAACCGGATAAGCCGCCTTGAATAAAGCGTTTTTAATCGATTGGTTAGGAATAGTTCGTTGGCCTTGATCGTGTCCATTCCATTGTGGGGTTGCTGTAAGTTTGGAAAAGCAATTTCTCCAGATTGTTTCAAACGTAAATTGGCCCAGTTCGAGTCCACACTGGTCCAGTTCCGGTCAGCTCACGGAATCTTCCAGGGGCATTCTGGCCCACTTCCGCTTCACTCTAGTTAACTCCCGATCATACACGGGTCACTCTGACTCACTTCCGGTCAATATAACGCTCATGGACCACGATGGCTAAGTCCGAACCGATTTTGCTTACTTTTGGTCACTCGCCATCCACTTTATCTTTCTTAATCTAGGTTACTTCCGGTATCTTTAGGTTCACTTCCAGTCCTTCGCCATCACTTTTGGGACACTTTATTCTCACTCGGGACGAATATGGTTACTTCTGGTGCCAGATAATTGCCTGTGGGACTACATTTATTCTGAGGCCAATTCCACGGGGGATCTGTTCAACTTCCTCTTCATTTCCAGTAACAAATAATCACTTCTGGGGTACTAAATTATTCTCAGGGGAACTTCTGGGCCGTTCGAAGTCACTACAGAGTACTTCTCTTCATGCTTAGTTGGGGTCCCACACAATTAATTTTCGGTCTCTATATTCATCCCTGGGTCCCTTCCGCGTACATCCGTGCAATTTCCGGGTAATTCTGGTTAACTTGTCGATTACTTCAGGTCTCTCGTTATTACTTAAGGGTCACTATATTCATCGCTTGGTCACTTCCGGATGAATCTGGATCATATCTGGTTAACTTCCGGCCTCTGCAATGAGTGCAATTAATTTAGGCGAATTGTATTTTTATTTAAATTTTAACGTCCATTATTAGGACGGGTTATCTGTAGATTACCAACCATCCTTTTCTAGCCAGGATATGGCTCATGCCTTCTGTTTTTTCTAAAGAACCCCTTAGTGGGAATCGAACCCACGACACTTGGCACGGAGTGTTAAGTGCTCAAGCCTTAACACCTACGGCCCCGGGCCTCCACCGTGTTTTTTATTCGATAACAATTTTTATTCAAATAAATCATTTTAATTCAAAAATGAATAAAAATAAACAAAGTTCCGGTAGTTATAGAATGGCAGATTAATGAATGAAAATCTTATTCATTATTCAGAATGACACAACAGATTTATTCTATATTCTGAATGATGAATCGAATGAAGCAAGTTTTAAGGTGATATCTACAGCCGTTTTCAAGAA
This sequence comes from Gonocerus acuteangulatus, assembly GCA_946811695.1. NCBI lineage: Eukaryota > Metazoa > Arthropoda > Insecta > Hemiptera > Coreidae > Gonocerus > Gonocerus acuteangulatus. The sequence continues at coordinate 35,685,194 of OX328125.1, forward strand.
AAGTAGATAAAAGTAAAATTTTCTTTGGAGTAGTGAAAAATATTTTATTAACAGCATAATTTGTAATTTTCATATTATTTCTTAAATATTACGAAAACGAGTTGGAATTAGTGGTGAGCGGAATGCAAGCATTGCTAAATTTCTTACCAAAATGGTTTTCGATTCATCGATCCCTGATGGAGTAATCAGTACTTAAAATTCCGACTCGTTTCATCATTTTTTCGTCAAGGTTTTCCTCAGTGTTTGATTGCTAGTTGTTGTTTTTCATTTAATTTAGCAGCGAAATGAATTCTTAAGTGAAAAAGGTAATTAAATGAGAAATATGCATTATTTGTTTATTATAATATAGGTATTTTTTAGAATAATCGAAAATCGAGAGGGAGAAGTGAGTCATTTCCGCTCACTAAAGAGCTTAAAGTTAGCTTATGTAGTCAGGTTTATGTAACTAAATTCTACTAACCTTTTCAAAAATCGTCCCTGCTTCAAGTCCTGTTCCAAAAAAAGAAAAAATCCAATTCTTCCAAACTGAATAAGAACGTTATGGAAACGCGCTAGAATGATGCAGTTCCTAGGAGCTTTAACCGGAATAAAGTCGATCAGGCAATCTTGGCCAGAACCCATACTTCAAAAACTCTTGTTTATTTATCTTTGGTATATGTATATATATATATATATATATATATATATATATATATATATATATATATATATATATATGTGTGTGTTTTCTGCAACTCGGCTTCTTTCTCCAGCGGTCTTTCTCCTCCTTTCATCGCAATATTTCGCCGGATTCCTCTCCGGCTTCTTCTGGCAGTCACTCATCCTTGCTGGTTGGTAAGGGAATGAGCTCGTCAGCGGTTTGGGCCCTTCTTATCCTTCTTGGTCGGAGACTATGCGAGCCAATGAACTGGGGAGGCTCTGGGCCAATCGGGTTTCCTCTGTCTATGTTAGGTTCCTCGGTCGTCCGTTTGGGGCGCTGGTGGTCCTGTATGAGTGGGTTATCTCCAGTCTTCTTCAGGATGGCTCGCCAGGTGCTGGAGAGGATGAGTCCTTCTTCTCTATTGAAGTTGGCTGGATTGTTGTGGATCTCAATCGCCTCTCTGATGAGTCTCCTGTTCAGCGTGTCTTCCTTAGCCAGGGTCTTGGCTTGATCAAACAGGACTTGTCTGGGGCACTCTTCTCCATGTGTTGCCACAGCAGAAGTTTTGGTGCGTCCCAGCCTGTAGTCTGCGGCGTGTTGCGCGATCCGAGTGGCTATCTTCTTCCCTGTCTGTCCTATGTACACTTTCCCGCAGTCACATGGTAGAAGATATACACCCTGGTCTTGCAACCGCTGCTTGTCCTTACTTTTGCTCAGCCAATCCCCGATTTTGTTCAGCGGCTTGTAGGCGACCTCCATATCCTGTTTCCTAAATAGTCTGCCTAGCTTCTCGCTGACCCCGCTGACATAAGGTAGGGTAATTCTGCTTCTGGGTTGTGTTTCCCTCCGGTTGCTCTCATCACGGTGGCGATTTTCCACCATCCTTATTGTTCGGGCCAACTTCTTCCTGTCGTATCCATTCCCGGCTAAGTCATCCGTCAGTTGACTGAGTTCTGATCTTAGGAGTGATTGGTTACTGCACAGAGTTATAGCTCTGTGTGCCAGTGTCTTAACCACTCCCATTTTATATACTGGCTGCCCATGGGCAGCCCCCTATCACCAGTTGTGGCTGACATTTTCATGGAGGACTTCGAAAGGCGACTGATCGAGGGCAGCGAACACAAACCGAAGCTTTGGCTACGATACGTGGACGATGTCTTCGCAATCTGGCAGCATGGTGCAGAGGAACTCGAAAAATTCCTCCATCTCATGAACAATTTGCACCCGGCCATCAGATTTACCGTCGAAGAAGAGAAGGACGGCAGATTGCCTTTCCTGGATCTCCTGATCATGAAAGGAACCAACGGTGAACTGGAGCACACTGTATACAGAAAACCCACGGCCACAGGAAGATACCTCCACGCTGATTCTCACCACCACACAGCACAAAAAATGGGAGTGGTTAAGACACTGGCACACAGAGCTATAACTCTGTGCAGTAACCAATCACTCCTAAGATCAGAACTCAGTCAACTGACGGATGACTTAGCCGGGAATGGATACGACAGGAAGAAGTTGGCCCGAACAATAAGGATGGTGGAAAATCGCCACCGTGATGAGAGCAACCGGAGGGAAACACAACCCAGAAGCAGAATTACCCTACCTTATGTCAGCGGGGTCAGCGAGAAGCTAGGCAGACTATTTAGGAAACAGGATATGGAGGTCGCCTACAAGCCGCTGAACAAAATCGGGGATTGGCTGAGCAAAAGCAAGGACAAGCAGCGGTTGCAAGACCAGGGTGTATATCTTCTACCATGTGACTGCGGGAAAGTGTACATAGGACAGACAGGGAAGAAGATAGCCACTCGGATCGCGCAACACGCCGCAGACTACAGGCTGGGACGCACCAAAACTTCTGCTGTGGCAACACATGGAGAAGAGTGCCCCAGACAAGTCCTGTTTGATCAAGCCAAGACCCTGGCTAAGGAAGACACGCTGAACAGGAGACTCATCAGAGAGGCGATTGAGAGCCACAAAAATCCAGCCAACTTCAATAGAGAAGAAGGACTCATCCTCTCCAGCACCTGGCGAGCCATCCTGAAGAAGACTGGAGATAACCCACTCATACAGGACCACCAGCGCCCCAAACGGACGACCGAGGAACCTAACATAGACAGAGGAAACCCGATTGGCCCAGAGCCTCCCCAGTTCATTGGCTCGCATAGTCTCCGACCAAGAAGGATAAGAAGGGCCCAAACCGCTGACGAGCTCATTCCCTTACCAACCAGCAAGGATGAGTGACTGCCAGAAGAAGCCGGAGAGGAATCCGGCGAAATATTGCGATGAAAGGAGGAGAAAGACCGCTGGAGAAAGAAGCCGAGTTGCAGAAAACACATCTAATTCCCAGCGAAGCAGCTTGAAAGTTAACATATATATATATATATATATATATATATATATATATATATATATATATATATATATATATAGTGATGCTAAAACCCAGTTGTCTTTTCAAGATATAAAAAAAGAAAATCGACTTTATACCAGTTAAAGCTTCCATCTGTTGATGAGCAATGACCGCTTAGTGGTTAACGAAAAACTCTACACCGAAGCCCTGTACCAGGACAGCTCTACTTACATCTATTGTACAAATCACTTTTAATTAAATAATTCTTAAATTGCCTGTAATAATTGTTTTGTATCATATCTCAATGGGTCAGTTGTGGCCAAATTTCAGATTTCAGTGTGACCACTGAAATTGTTTTAGCTTTTGAATACATAACATAGTAAAGTAATATATATTATTGAAGGGAATGTAATGCTCTACAACCCTATAGCACGCACTTATTTTTTTGGTGCAACGTTGAAGAGTTATCTAGTCAAAAAATGTGTGGCAAACGTGTTATTTCCCAAAATTACAGACTTTCAAGTGCGGATTTCTTGAAAACTGAAGATATCTCGAGAAACTCGAAAGAATAGTACTTGTAGCAAATTTAATTAGCTTTCATGTCGCTATGTCGCAGGGTTTCCGAGATATTAGCGAAAACCCAAAAAATGGGACCTTCTAGCCACCCCCCTCCCCGGCTCAAAGGCTACAGGCGGGGTCTCTTGACATTTTCACCTCCTATCTAGCCCAAACAATGCTACGTAGTCAAAAATTGTGTTCCAAAAATTCCCTTCTATAACTCTTCGTTGCCTGGGCTGATGCACAAAACGATCGTACGTAGAATAAAAAAATTATTTAATTAAAGGACTTTTTAGTCCGAGATGAGGCTATTAAATCCACAATTTCTAAACAGCTAATTGGATGTCGTCTAGAGATTCCCGCCTTAGGTTATATCCCGACGAAACTCGCTCACAATTAATTAGTACCTCACAAAACTAATGACACAAGCAAAACGATTCTAAGAAAAATCGGAATGGGGTTAGCTGAAACCACATGGTCTATAAAAAACTTATTAATGCGCCCCTAGGAGACTTATTTTTTGTTATTTCACAACGAAACGCTATATATAGTTAACAATAAATTTAAGAAAAATCGCTCCATTAGGAGTGGGGATTTACCTGTAACTCCATATTCCATATCAACTTATTGTTGTGCACCCAGAAAACGTATTTTTTGTTAGTTCACTACGGAACTAATTATATAATTCAAAAAGCTGGCGATAGATCTGTATTATGATTATAAGAAAAAGCGGTTTATTAATACTGGGTGTTTACCTGAAAACCTATATTCCATATCAACTGATTAAATTCTCCCAGAAGTCGTATTTTTTGTTATTTTTCAGTTAACAAAGGTAATGGTAGATATGTATTATGAATATATGAAAAATCGATACATTAAGAGTAAGGGGGTTATCTGCAAACCCATAAACCACACCAACTTATTATTGTGCAGCTAGTAGCCGTATTTTTTGTGTGTGTGTGTGTGTGTTTAACGGCGCATCAACAATTTGCCTATTAACGCCGGGCTATCTACAGGTTGCCACCCTTTTATAATGCCAACGGCACGTGGTTGGTCACCCATTCAGGTACTGGCCACGCCCGACTTTGCTTAACTTCGGTGATCTATGGGAACCGGTGCATTCAACGTGGCTATGGCCGTTGGCTAGTAGCCGTAGTTTTGGTTATTTTCCAACGAAACTCGCTATATAGTTTTTAGAGCCAATGATAGATACATATACATTAGTATAAGAAAAATCGGTCTATTAGGAGGTGGTGTTTACCTCAAAACCCATAGTCCACAACTTATTAATGTGCACCTAGGAGGCATATTTTTTAATATATTTCAACGGAACTCGGCACTTTATTTATAGGGCTAATAATAAATATGTATTAAAAATATAAGAAAAATTGGTCTATTAGGAGTGGGTGTTTACCTGAACCCCGCTGACCACACCAACTGATTATTGTGCAGCTAGCAGCCGTATTTTTTTGATTTTCCAATGAAACACGCTATATAGTTAACAAAGCTAATGATAGATATGTATTATGAATAGAAGAAAAATAGGTCTAATGGGAGTGGGAGTTTATTTAAAACCCTATATTCCATATCAAATTATTGCTGTGCCTATAGAAGCCGTATTTTTTGTTATGTCACTATGAAACACACTATGTAATTTGTAAAGCTAATGATGGATATGTGTGCTAAATATATAAAAAATCGGTTTGTAAATTATGGGGTTTACCTATAACCCCATAATTTACAAGATGAGGGATATATCAATCCCTTAGAACAGGCTACACAGGGTCAGGCAGGCCTGTCAGTTAGACCTGAACAGTCCGCCTGAATGCCGGTCGACTGAACGTGTATATATTCCGGCCGCCTGAACAGTCTTAACCGACCGACAGACCGGAATACGTTCAAGCCACCAGGCGGACCGTTCGGCCTTCAGGCGGACTTATAAGGTCTAACTGACAGGCCTGCCTGACCGTGCGTAGTCTGCTTTATGAATATAACCTGCTTTATGAAATTCGCTAGATGATTAGCCTATGACAGAATTTCATTGTGAATATATGCTAAATCCTTCCATTAGGAGTACAATTTAGGTGAGAAACTACAATTTAGGCCAATTAATTAAAGTTCACCTAGCAGCCGTAACGAAAGTAGCTGAGCTAATAATTTTCCAAAATTTCCTGATCTAATGAGAGGGTAACCTCAATGCGCATGGTCATTAAGAATAAAACGAAGGTCTGCCCTCTATTAGGAATGGATTACAACTCAATGCATTGATTGAATAAGGAAAATATAATATAGCACAAGAAAAAAATATTATTATTATTTAATGCGATTTTAAAATGTACCGCCAATTTTGTAGAGATCCTTTTGGCCATCAGAACTTATAGCGAGATTCACAGAATATATGGAGACCTTTAAATATTTGTAAAGTTCTAATGCTGTTGAAAGAGTTATAAGGATTGAATGTGGCGAGAGAGCAAATATAGGAATTGATTGTAATTTCAGTTTCAATTAATTTCTGTCAATAGTTACTAATTGGAGCTGTAACATGTTGGCTATTTTAAGATGTCGTTTCAACTTTTTTATTGACTGCTAATTAAAGTTACCTATATAAGCTTTTCGGGCAAAAACTAATCCTTTTTCCTTCTTGGCGTTGACTAAATAAAATTTTTGCAGACTTGTTTAATATTGAAATTCGCAAAAGTCGCTATATCTAGGGTTTTTTATTATTATCATATTCAAGGAATATGGAGAGAAGCTAAATCCATCCTTGGCAAGTTTTTGTGTGTGGTAGCTGAGCTATTGAGAGGAATAGGGCTCCACGTGGAGCCGCAAGAGGGCGGGGCTTAATCTAACCGCGCTTCAAAGTGGAGATGCGATTGGACACATGAAGGTTCCTATTGGCTGAGTTCTTAGTGATGGTCCCGCCTTCTCTCCGTTGGCTCTATGTAGGGCGTGGCTACTCGGAGAGCCTTTCGGCTTCCTCATTGGTCGGTTCCTTCTCAGTAGACTGTTCACGGGCTCCACGTGGAGCCCAGTTTTTACCGCTGGGAAAAATGTGTGTGGGGAAGTGTTGTCGGGTCTGTGGAAGGGGGAGACTAGTGAGGCTGGTAATCAGGCTGGTCTGGGGGGAAGGGGGGTTGATACGGCTGCCATATTTGTGCAAACCGACAGGGGGTTGAAATCAGTGGGAGAGAGCGAGAGAGACAGAGAGAGAATCCCCTCTTTCTCCTGTCGAGGGGAAAAATTGGAGAGACCTTTTGTGTTATTCGGGCGGAGGGGGGGAGGGGGTAGCTAGGGCGGCCATTTCCCCCCAGCGGCACAGCTACCCTTCGATTTTTTTTTTTTTTCAAAAGGAAAAGAAGTGCGTGCTTGTTGAGGCGAGTGTTGCAGGCGGCTGGGGTGGGGATGGAGGGGAGGGGGTGAGGAGAGGCTCAGTCGAGTGCCAGCCCTCGTAGAGTGTATGTCTGTTGTACGGTCCCTCTCAGTGCTACATCGGTACTCCGCAAGTAGTGTGTGTCAGTGCTAGTGCACAGTGTGTGTACAGTGTCCAGTGTACTTCATCAAGCTTCTGAGATGTTCTGATGTAACATGTACCCGACAGCAGGAATGAATGCCGCCGCAGCAGTTGCAGCAGCCGCCCGACATCCGGTAATTTTTTCTTAATATTTCACACCCTTCTTACTAAATCCTATAAACATAATATAACTTCTGCATGGTGTACATCCTCCTTAATACTTATAATCTTCCTCTTCATGGCGATACAACGTTCCGACTTATTTAAAAAAATAAGATTTACTTGTTATTTTATTAATTTAAATAATAACCTTCATTTATAAATAATTCAGATCTTTGGGAAAGGTCATTACATTTTTAGCCCTATACATTTTCCATTCCCCCAAGTGAGAATCGAACTCTCCGTCCGACCTACAGTTGTTTTTTTATAAAAAAAAAATAGTTTTAGTCGTTATTTTATACCTACTTTAGGGTTGGGTATTCACTACACAGTTACTTAACGACCAAACATGAACTGACACAATGTGAAATATTTAATACAACTCTTTAAAAAAATTATTTTTTATAAACTGCATGAGATAATGCCACCCGAACATACTGTACAATTTATGTGATGTTAGTCAGCACACATGCCGATTCACTCTACTACTAAAACACAACTTTTGAATTCAGACAAACTCCTACTTTCTCCCCATATCCGTCGTACCTAAAAATCCTTACTGTAATGTACAAGTTTCCCAGAAGTTGCAGAAATACAGTAAATCGTGAATCACATTAAACCGGAAATCCGAATAATGTTTTACTGTACCTGTAACGTTCATGATTAAATGCGTATAGCAAAGGCATCTGTTGTTGAGTGGGTTTAAGGAAAATACGAATGTACAGAGATACCTATTTTTCATATTAGTATATTTTATATAATCAACAAATCTGTAAATTGATTGTAGGCAGTAATATGAAATTAAATTAATGTTGCGGGTGCTCATAAATAAGTAAAAGTTACTTTATTTTTTAAGTACGCTTAGTAGTGCATGTATTGACTTCCTTTTCAGAGTTGTCGGGTATATTGTTCGGTAAGTTACTGTTTCATTTCAATGTATTATTGTATTTACATTTTAACGTACATTAATACATTACAGAGATGTAAAAAAAAAAACGAGTTATTTACACGTTACAACCTTTTTCTAACCAGGATCAGGCTAGATGCCTTTTCATTATTCTACCCGCAACCCCGCAGTGGGAATCGAAACCACAGACCCTAGGCACCATGTTCTCAAGCTCAACTACTCACAACCATTGGTTCACCTTTTTTTAAACAGAATTTCTTTCAAAATGAGCTCTATTGTGAATGGTTTGTTACAGAATTCCTATGTCGGAGTAAGAATTTACTTCTATAACTTCTGTAGTGATTTGATCGGCTCCGACGTTACAGCATTCCATGGAATAATCAAATATTGCTAACAATCTCATGTTTGAGTAACAGGATTGCATTTAATGACGCATTCAAAGAATTTATCTTATCGCCGGCACCATTTAGGTTAATCACATGGGGAGCTACGCTATATAACCTCAACGCCATGTGATGTCATAATAACAAACAGTTATCGTGTATATGTGTTTACATTCCGGCCATAAATGGGATTTTTACTGCCCTTGCCTTCCCAAATGCTATCCCTTTCTTAGCTGTTCCAATTTTAGAAACTACATTTTAGAAAATCTTTATTTCAGCAGACACCATGATCTAACAAACCTTGACATTTCTTTCAAATCACCTTTACACAATTGACAGATAATGAAACTAAATATATTGTCTTTATGTAAATGTAACAATTTATATAGTAAACAGTAAACAACAACTACGAATTAAATAGAAAAACAAATAAAATAAACTTTAAAAAATTACTCATAAAGCAATAAGCAATAACAAAAAGGATGCAATAAATGTAAGACTCAGCAATTTAAGTGCAAAGTATTTATTTTAATTTTAACGTCCAATATAACACAGTTTAAGATGCGTTATCCACAAGTGACCACCCTATGAAAAATTATTTATAAGATTTAAATTCAAAATATGTGATTAGTTATTGATAAATGATACAAAATAATCATTTATGCGACAGAAATGCATAATAATTCAATATTTGGACTTATAGTGCGTTAAAAAATGTATATTAAAAATGAGAATCACAATAACGCAGACACATTTAAAACCAAGCTTCTCCAACAAAACGGCGCAAAACCCTGTAGTTGATCGCCCAGAAAAACTTTATCTCATTTTTTAATTATTTTTTTTACGGCGCATCGACTTCTTGGCAATTGGCGCAGGACCATCTATAGGTTGTCAACCTGCTACAGGCGAGACTCGAACCCACATCTTTCCACTAGAATACCGGGAGACCCGTGTTATCCTAATAGTATTTCATGCAAAGAAAGAGTAATGTAACATTCCAGAAATTTGGAAGAAAACGACAAAAGAAGAGTTTTGGTACATCATGCTGTATTATATAAGCAACAATTTTATTTTCACATCTTTAGCGTCATAGACAAAGTCAATAATATAACTAAACTGAAAGTAAGATAAAATATAAACAACAAAAAAACACTATCTAATGCATTTTTATTTTAAATCATTTATATAAAATAAATTTTTTTTTCCTCAGTTGGCAGCATTGTTGGTAGTAAGTCTTCCCGTTATAATTAGAAAAGCAATATAGCATGTTTTCCCCAATTTAAAATAATTAACACATTTTACAGTTAATTACATGCTCTCCTCGAATGTCCCATCCTCCAACAAAGTAATATATATTAGAATTTAATATGAGTCATTACAGGAGCCTCTTCTCACATTTTTTAGTACTCCTTGATATTTCGACCGTTAAATTCTATTTTACCCCTAAAAAGAACCTACAAATTTTAACGTTTCTAATTTTCTCTTAAAAAAAAAAATAAAAAAAAAAGTTTTATCTCCACGCTTTTCTGGTGGGTTTAAGCAGGTATTTAGTGAGATTATCTTTCTCCGAAAAATGAAATAATGATTAATCCTAAAGTTGTTTGGAAGCGTTTTCACCTTCGTAGAATCATGAATTAATGAAGACTCAATTGGATTTATATTTGATAAATCGTTCCAGCATTGTTGACTTTTGGAATTCCATAATATTCCAGGGCTGGAATCACATTTAGTTAATCATTAATTAGTAATTGCTGGAAGTTTTTAGTTTGATACGTCCTATAGATACTTCATTATCCTCCCGTGATTGAGCTCAATCTTTGTTTTAAATAAATAACATCAATCAGAAAAACGGTCAATGAATTCCTAGAATGTCAGAAAGTAGGCGTGATTTATTAATCCCAGCTCTAGTAATTTATTTAAACCGAATTAAATATACAAATAAAAATTAAACAAAATCCAAATGAAATTAATGGATGAAAAATACATTTGTTGTCACTTTTAATTAGGAAGAAAATAAAATAACAAGCTAAAAATGTGTGTGAAGGCGACATTAATACAGTTTTGGCATATCGAGCTGTTAAATATAAACATGATTTTGATTTTGGCAATGTTAGCCATTATACACTAACTCAATAATGCATAGTATACAAAAAAAAATAAAAATAGAAATGTTTCTTTTAAATCGCTTATACACAATACTATTGCATTCCTTAGAAGAGAAAATCAGTGTTAATAAGTTTTCCTATTATAATTGGAGAAGAAAAATATTGATAATAAAATAAAAGATGGTCCATGTAATGAAAAATACACAATTATGTTTTTGGCGTATTATGCTGTTAATTTCAAACATAATTTTGATTTTAATAGACGATAATATAAATAAAAGCAAAATAACAGAATATATACAACTAATAAAATGATCTAATAATCCTCGATTTATTGCTTTTAAATAACTTATAAACAATTTTATTGTTTCCTTAGTTGGTAGTACTAATGTTAGAAAATTGTGTGAATCTTAATGACAAGAAATAAACAATATAAGCTTTATTTATAGTTAAAAACAGTAGAATAAAAGTATTTATTATTAATAATAAGGCTTTGTCATACAATAAAATGATCAAATTCGTCAAGGTTCACTTCTCATCGTCCACTCAATAAAGCTATAATTCCTTAACAACGGAATTGTTATTGGTGTATTCATGTTTTCAATGTTTCAAGCAATTGTTTATCGCACAGCATCTTTGGCGAAGTGCATTTTTTCGATACTTTTTAGTAGAGGGCGATGTAAAATAAGTTTTACGAATATAAGAAAAATTTGTTTCTTGGTATGGTCCGCTGACCATACCAACTGATTATTGTGCAGCTAGTAGCCGTATTTTTTTGATTGTCCAATGAAACATGCTATATAGTTAACAAAGCTAATGATAGATATGTATTATGAATATAAGAAAAATCGGCCTTTTAAGAGGGGGGGGGGGGCTTACCTAAAAACCCATATTCCATATCAACTTATAAATGTTCCCCTAGAAGCCGTATCTTTTGTTATTTCACAACGAAACTCGCTATATTGTTAACAAAGCTTATGATAGATATGCACTATGAATATAAGAAAAATCGGTCTAATGGGAGTGGGAGTTTACCTCAAACCCCATATTCATTGTCAAATTATTCCTGTGCCTATAGAAGCCGTATTTTTTGTTATTTTACTATGAAACACACTATGTAATTTGTAAAGCTAATGATGGTTATGTGTGCTAAATATATAAAAAATCGGTTTATTAGTTATGGGGGTTTACCTGCAACCCCATATTCCATTTAAATATATGAATGCCCCTACAGAGCTACTGAGGGGTATATCAATCCCTTAGAACAGGCTCCACACGGTCAGGCAGGCCTGAACAGTCTGCCTGAAAGCCGGTGTTTCATGTTTTCAATGTTTCATGCAATTGTTTATCGCTAAAAGATAATGTTATGATAATATCTTCCACTTCCTACAGAAGAAGGTACATTGTTAAAAAGAAAAAAAATGTTTCCTGTGAGAAATGGATAAATGTAATAACAAATCGAGTTATGTTAGCGAGAGTACTACTTTTTGTTGTATTGAAAAAGGTTCATTGTTGAAGCGGTTTTGCGGTGTTTGATTCGTTGTCAGTGTTTTTCCTTTCAAACCACTGTCGAACCAATTTGGAATTCAGGCTGTTCTCGTTGACATAATTCACATATTCCTGTTAAACGCAATCCTAATTCTATCCTATGGTTTTAGAATTTGTCGTATGTTTTATTTAATTTATTTTTTGTGTTTGCTCTTCTCCCTCACTACTTTTTTTTTAATCTATATCTCCCTCTCAGTAGCTAATTAACAAAATGAGAATGTAGCAATTATTTGTGATTACAATCATTGAGTGCTTTTTAAGTGCAGTAAAAACATTATTAAAGGTTTTCTTCAACTCATTGGGATTGTTGAGTATATACCTACATTCTAATAATTTGTTTTGTAATTGTTGTATTAGGTGGTACTTTTACTGGCCATTATTCCCCTCTCAATTTTGTGGAATGGGTGTGTGATGGATGGATGGATTGGGTGTTTAAGGGCAGAAAACATCTAGGTCCTCACTGCCCTCAAGTGTAATGTTAGAGAGTCGTATATATGTCGTGAAAGGGTTTGTAACTTTGTGTTTAGGACAGTGCATGACAATGAACTGTTATTTTGATATCTTGTATTCTATTATTATTTTTATTTACTAATGTCATTGCTTACTACTAACACCAATGTTACTACTATAGTAATATACAGTATAGCAATATTAATACAAATAATAGACTACTTAACCATGTTAATATTTACTTTTTTTCCCCCCTTGTATAGTGTTTTTTCTTTTTTCTTTTTTTTTCTCTATGTATAATTTTATTTGTTATTTTTTTAATAAATATAAACGGTACACGGTTTTTAATACATGCTCACGGGTGTGTGAGTAGTGATGAACATTTTTTTTTTTTTTTTAAATATATATAGCATTTCCAAGTCTATTTGAACCTTTTACAAGTCAACTGTAACCTTTTACAAATCAAATGTCACCCTTTCCTAATCAAATATAACCCTTTCCAATTCAAATTGACATTTGAATTGGAAAGGGTGACATTTGATTTGTAAAAGGTTTCAGTTGACTTGTAAAAGGTTCAAATAGACTTGGAAATGCTATACATTAAATATTGGCTATGATCTATTTCCGCGTAATTGGACAATTGCTTTAGGTTTGTAGGCTTTACACCTTTTATAGGTAATTTGAGGTGAGCTAAAAATTTGAAATGTATTTCACTTGTCCAAAATTCATCAAAACTTGGATTTCGATCCACTGAAACCAAAAATTCAACCAGGACCAATCTCAATCGGAAAATACATCCCATGGAGTTTCGAAAGTTTTGATCCATTCTAACATTTCCAAATCATACCCGGGCATTACGTGGAAGCACGCTAACATGGCAGATATCTTGCATTTATTAGATGTAGGCTTGTACCTAATGTCCCAGATTTAATCTATTACCTACCTTAAATAATTTTGGAGGGTAGGAAGAAGTGATTATTTTGCTTTCAACACGCAGATTATATGTGTGCAAAAACGTATGAGTAAATTATGTGATAGAATTATAACATAAGTAGATAACGTAAGTGGAATGTTTTTCCTTACTGCTAGAGTGTTCCACGCCCTAGTGGTATTTTATTAGTCTTTTCCTAGTAATTATTTTAGAAGAGAGCAAGAAATACTTATTTGTTTTTACTTTGCGTTGGTGTTTGTTAATGCAGAATATTTTTATTCTGTAGTTTGTATTTATTCTCCCGAGCCCTCCTCTGATTGATAATTGTGGAGTGACATGCAAGAATGTTTAACAAGTAGTTTTGCCAATATTGCATTATTTATAGCATTACTGCATATTATCATTGGATAAAAGTTGTTCTTCGCAAGTATTCAATTGTTGTTGTTTTTTTTTAAGGATGCTTGAGTTGTTAGATATATATAAATAGCCTTTGACATTTCCTTTTGTTGTGTTTTAGTATTTTATTAAATTTATTGTTGCTTTGTACTAACTACCAGGTTAATAGAGTGAATGATGAATATTGTTTTATTATTGTATTAGCTGTTGTATAAGAATATTCGAGTTCTAAAGTACCTATATAAATAGTGTTTGAAGTTTTCTGTGGTAGTGTTTTATTGTTGTATAGGCTTTTTGCTAACTACAGATTTTGATAGATTGGTAAATAGTGTATTTTTATTGTTTTAGCGGGCGTTGAATACAAATGTTTTTAAGTACTATATAAATAGTATTTCAAGTTTTCTGTTTCTTGTAGGACCTGGGCCCCCGTCTCCTCCTTTGACCAATCTTTCGGTCTTGAGTGAGGGTCATCCAATTCCGAACTCAGCTTTTGTAATTTACGCTCCATCTTAGCCTGGGCCTTCCTCTCATTCTAGCTCCTCCTAGTAACACACACAACATCGTTTTTCGGCAGTCTATCATGTTCCATCCGTTCTACATAACCTAACCATCTTAGCCTGCATTTCTTCATAGTACAGCAGATTTCGGGTCCGTCATACAATTCCTTCGGCTTTACTGAGTCCTCTCCAACTATTTTACTCTTCCGCTGCTCGAAATATCTTCCGAAACCAGTAGGGCTGCACAGAGTCCACGCCTCAGTATTATACATTACAACTGGCCTTATTTACTGTCTTATACATCAGGAGTTTGGCTTTTGAGGGAAGGTTCTTGAAATGTATTTTATTATTCTATTTAATGTACTCTGGCTTTCTACTAACTAGTTACTAAGTAGAGAGGATTGCATAGAGTGAATGGTAAATAGTGTTTTATTATTGTATTAGCTAGTGTTGTATAAGAGTAAGTCCTTCCCCTCACGGCTGATTAGTACTGGGGGGAGGGGGGGGGGCAATTACCCTAATAGCGGTTCTCCCGCCGGCTGCCTTCCCCCACTCCTCCTATCTCTAACATTCCACGTGTATTTCCCGCTCAGACTTAGAACGCGCGCCTTTTAAATGTTAAGGTTAAGATTAGATAGTACAAAATGGGGATTGTAATAAAACATTTAGATACCTTTATGCAAATTTATTTATGAATATCTATGTAAATTAAATAAACGTTAGGCGAGGCTCTTCTCTGAAAATCACCTTCAAGCAAATCTCTGTAAGAAATGGTTGTATTGGCAAGATTCAGAATAGGTCACTCTGCATTCACACAAAAAAACTCCTAAATGTCCTCAAATGCAAAGAATTTTCTAGAAATCGAACCTATAACAACATTCCTCCAAGTAAAGAGAAAGCCCTATAAGTTGAGGAAAGAACAACCAAAAGATTATTATTATTCAATTATTTATGAGCATTCCATTGGAATTAGACTTATACATACATCCAATAATAAGATAGTGAATTGCCCCAAAAGTGTTATTAATGTACCTACCTTAAAGTCTCCAAAATGCACAACAAAATATTAAGATTTCCAGTTCTGCCAGAGACCCTCATGGGAAGTGGCAGGAAAATTTAAATAAAACTGGAACAGAAATTAATAAAAACCAACTCCTTTCAAGATATCTTTCCCTTTGATACGTTAAATGCCAAAAATGGGTAAACTGGCGTTTGTTGTATATCCATCAAAATGTTATTCCCCTATTGGTTCAGCTGAGGCTTTTTGTTGAGCTTTGCTCTTAGTGTCATTGGCTGTAAACGTAGCCTTTAAATTTAATTTAGTAGAACCAAAGCTATGAGTGATTGAGATATTTCGAACAACAGTCCAGGGGACAACTAGGAAGTGTATATTGACCTAGTCTTGGGAGGGGATAGAAAACAAGGACTGGTCTTAGATGTTTAGGTAGCTCTGTCTACTGTAGCATTTTTATCACATTTATTACCTGGCCCACAATTGATAGTTGTTTGTGGAACGCAAAACAACAGAGAAAGTGTGCTGTTTCTGTTATGGATTGTATAAAAATGTTTACTATGGCCTCCAGAAAAATTTCTCCAGACCCATTGAAGGGAAGTACGAAATAAGTGCTTGCTGGCCCAGAAGACTTTTTTCCCTCTTGATAGTATCCCTATGAAGAGTGTATTTATTTTGAACAAATGTGCCTTTGCCTTATTTGGCATACTACATGTAGTGATTATGTGTAATAATGTGTACAGAAGACCTTGTATGAGCGTTAAGCCACAAGCATTAGAATTATAGCGTTCAGCTTCACTGCTGAAGAAGTCAGAAAGCTATAAGTGCACCTATCGTGTTAGACCCTGGTCCACTGGGAGACCCTTAGGTGAAGGAAGTGTTTGAATTCCTCCAGAATCCTGTAAAAGCCCCTGAATCAGAAAAAAAATCACGCCTACATAGACATGACTTGGATATTTCACTCCCTCCTATTACTCCAATGTGCGACATCTGCTTTAGTGAATTGTTGTTCAAATAAATCATCTTGTTATCCACCACACATATTTTTTCTTTTTTTATTCTTTGAAGAAAACTAATATATACATCAAGTAGTACTATTTCTACAGCAGACAGCTTAAACTTCTCTAAACAAACAACTCCTGTATATAAGTAAGAACATACGAGATTTTTTTGTCTTTCTTTTCTAAACAATAATAGCTTTCCTGCTTTTACAAGATGTTTTCAGTGACAAGGGATAAAGAAAGAAATGATCTTGGAAGAACAGAATTTGGTCCTTTCACGAAACTGGTTTTGAACTTCTGCCAAATCCTATACATAGAGACTGAGTTATACCTCCTGCTCACATTTTCATTTCCCAATCGCTCCTTTCAGTCCTATCTTATTTATTTACTTTCTTTTCGTTTCTACGAACGGAATCCTATTAAGAGAAGCTAATAAAATTAAAACAAACGTTCAGCTAAGTCAGATAAACATAATACAAAAATAACATAGCTTAAAATTTAACTAAAAAATATCTACTAAAAAAATCCAGACAAACAAAATTAAAATAATAAATCAATTATGCAAACAGTTTATATAAAATAAAGCGTTTGTATAATATCGTGCAAAAATAAAAAATTTTGGATTCAATATACTGAAGTTTTTTTAATTAGTGTACAAAGCAAACCTTAATGTAAACAATAAGCAAAAGTCCACTAAACAAACAGTTAACAATATCTAATCTAAAGAAATATATATAATAAGTATTTAATATTTAAAAACAAAATTGAGTTTTTGCTCCACAAGGTTAGCCAAATGGACTGTTCATCAATTTTTTTTTTTAAATTGTGTCTAAGAATATAATATTAGTTAAAAGCTCCTGATAAGGCGCTAATAAGGAGTGAAACATTAGTTTAAATTAACTAATGTAGCATTTATGCTTCTGTTTTTTTAATTAAATCCATTACAATTTGAATTAGAATTACAATTTGAAGTTCATTTTTATTTTACACCTTGCGTTGGCTGGCTGGTCGTGATTCTGTAGTAGGATATACTCTAATATAGGATCTACTTTGGTAAAGATTTATTGGCTTCGGTTTAATTGACCAAAAAAAAAAAAAAACATTAATTCTTAAATTAATTTCTATAAAAATCAAGATTTCAAAATTAAGTCATTGGCGGCTTATACCGGCCTGTGTATTTTAAAAGGGAGGAATAAACATTAATTAAAAAAAAAAAAAAAACCATTTCTAAAAATTTACTAATACATAAAAAAAAAAAAAAAAAAAAAAAAATCTGTCCCGTAACAGGCCACGAGGGCCCTGAGGGGCAGATACTATACAGGTATCTGATTCATGGCCATATTGCACACTAGGGAGATAGTGTGGTCAGTACTATGCTTCCTCCTCCTGATTTTCCCCTTGGCCGCTTCGACTGCTAGAGTCATTAGCACCCAAGGTAACCATTATTAAATTAATTAAAGGCTGGGTCGGCCTAGAGACGGTCAGGGAGGCCGAATTCAACCCATGAACGAAGACACTAGAAAAAAAATCTTTAGTGTTTGCTCGGGATTTGAACTCAGGCCTCCAGCTTATTAGTCCAGTGCTCTACTACTGAGCTAACCTCGCCCCCAATACATAAAAAACAAATTTGAAATATTGCATGTTTACTTTGTTATGTTTTACGTAATAATTAATAAATTGTTATAAATGATCATGACCCCATCTTAGCCTACTGGCAGATTTCTAAGGGCCATTTAAGGTAAGTATACATTTTTTTCCCCTTCAATGTAATAGTGTTAACGCTGTATTATGATTTTTATTATTATTATTATTTACTTTCAATTGAAGAAGGATAGTAGCCATGAAATGGTTAATGTGAGGTATGTTATAAATACGCTTTAAATTTAAATTTACGCTTGTGAAAAAATGGAAAGAGGACACGAAAATAATTGAGAAAAATCTCTTTTTTACCTGTTACTATTGCCTAGTTTACACGGGCCCTAGAACTTATTGTTATTACTTGTCTCTCTGTCACTAAGATGTGCCAAGTGACAAGGGGCCACTGCTTAGTAGAATGGTGGTGGGGGAGCTTACTAGTCGCTTAGTCGACAGAATACATCCCTATTCAATTGTAATTAATACTTGACACTTGTCACTAAATGAAGACCGTGAGACAAATACTAAACTAGTGTAAGCTAGGCATAACAACACGTTTTTGTGTTTAATTTATTCTTTGTTCATCTCTAAAAACAAATATCTTCGAATGATTCATACTTCTTTATTCGCGCCTCGTGAACTTGGCAGAGGTTTGGAATAAAGAGCAGAGACCATAAACAAAGCTTTTTAAACAAAACCAAGCCACTTTAGTTTCACAACAATCCTTTCTGTTGTTTATAAACAGAATCATTCCGCGTTTCTAGAGCGTCATAAACACCCAGAGGAGTCGTTACACAATAATAGACTGGAAATAAATTAAAATCCTCATAAATCCTACTCTTTTTTTAGGAGCTGACTTAAAGTTAAAGTAGAGAAAATGTTGAATAACTATAAACTACTTGAAACAGCTAAACTATAAGCTTTAGTCTCAGTTAAAATTAAACTGGCTGGAGAATTTTCAAAAGGTTCTCTCCGAGTTTGGAATTGTTTTCTGGATAGTTATTAATTCACTTCTTTGTTATATTTAGTAGTTTCTGTAGCATTCCATTCCCAGAACTCTATGATGAGCAATGTAGTGACTGTCATGCAATGACTGTTTCATTTCTGTTTTACCTTCCATAGTTTTGTGTCTTTATCATTTAATAAACGACTTTCTACTGACTATTTCTTATATTTATGCCTCTAATTATTTTACGATACAACGAGTGTCGTTAAAACAATTATGAACCGACGATAATAGGGTTTGAATAAAGCACAATTGTTGTGTACAATTATTCAAATCTCTATAACCTTTGAAAATAATCTACTAAAAACAAAATTAAAATAACCAATCCAATCATGCAAATACTCTTGTTTACTCCAAATAAAATCGTGTATAAAATAATGTTGAATCAATTTAATAAAGTATTTTTAACGCGTACAAAGCAAAACTTAACATTATCAATAAGCAAAAATCCAGATAGTGCGTCCCTGTAGTCTTAAAATCCCCAAAACTCCACTAAACAAACAGTTAAAAATATATACCTTCAAGAAACATATATAATAAGTATTTAATATTTGAAAACAATATTGAGTTTTTGGCACAAAAGGTTAGCCCAGTGGGCTCTTCATTAATTATTTTTAATTTATGACCAAGCATATAATATTTATGTTTCTGTTTTATTATTTAAATCCCGTTTTTATTCAGTTGCCATTTTGAAAACTTCGAAATGCTCATAATATACGCCACTAAAATTTATAGTTCAATTTTATAAGTTTAAAATTAGAATATTTCATAGCCATTGAAATATAAAGTATTTAGTCTTGGTCGAGATTATTTCCTGCATACCTTAAGCAGGCCATTCTAGTCCCGATTTGCAGTACGACTTAGTAGGACTACTAGTTGGATAGTCGACTCCACTCATGCTCCGACTTGCTATCCAACTAGCGATCCACCTCGAGTCCTTGTCTGTTTTCACGAGTCTGTGAACGTCGCTCACGAGCAGAAAAATGTATCGATTGCAGACCGAATTGGCTCGAAGGTCAAAAACTGACGGAGGTAAGTTGGACGACTTTGGTCCGACCCCACCAATCACGCTCCAACTAGCCAGTAGGTCGTCCAACAATCCAACAAGCCCATTCACGGTCCTACGTCGCATTCAACTTCGGTCGTTGGACCACAAGTTGTACTGCAAACCGGAACGCAAAAGACCTGCTATTCACATGTATTTTTAATTTCACATCTATATGTTTGGCGCCAAAATTCTATAATTCCATTTCAACTCTGTTGTGGCTTAGTGGTAAATTACTATAATATTCTTTCCCGTAATTACTGTTTACTGAGTTTTTCCCCTATGTCTACAAATAATTTCCCGAAAGAAATTAAGACTGCTCTGGAGTATGGAGCGAATCAATGGAAGCAATTATGCTTTTATTAGCCGATTGAGAAACATCATAGCTTCCTTTTTCCCGGAGCTGGTATTAGCAGACGAACAACAGGTTTCATCAGAGCCTGAGTAAACTTAATTAATTCCCACACAAATAGCAACTATTAAAATTGTATGCTGCATAATTTATTAGATGACAAATAGGCTTCTGCAGCTGTTTTAACATGCCGTCGGGAACTGCTTGAATAATTTAACGGCCGCCTCGTTTATTTCTATTTTTATACTTTTTTAGGGGGGAAACCTCTTTTTTTACTGTGCTAAGCTTGACAGTTGGGAAAAACCCTATTTTTTTATTGTGTTAAGCTTAACAGTTGGTTTTTTTTTTTTTTTTTTTTTGTTTTTTTTTTTTTTTTTTTTTTTTTTTTTTTAATAAAATTTGCACCCGATTAAATTCCCGTGTGGTCTTATTTATATAAAGAGTTATAATATTGTGACTATGCAAAACTTAAAAATCGTTCTCATTAATCGGGTTAACTGTGTTTACTATGGAATAATTGAACAAATTATTATTATTAGAGCTTGTACATGAAGGATGGGGGCGAGGTTAGCTCAGTGGTAGAGCACTGGACTAATAAGTTGGAGGTCCTGAGTTCAAATCCCGAGCAAGCACTAAAGATTTTTTCTTCTAGTGTCTTCGTTCAAGGGTTGAATTCGGCCTCCCTGACCGGCCCTAGGCCAACCCAGCCTTTAATTAATTTAATAATGGGTACCTTGGGTGCCAATGACTCTAGCAGTCGAAGCAGACAAGGGAAAAATCAGGCGGCCGGCGCATAGTACTGACCACACTGTCTCCCTAGTGTGCCGTATGGTCATGAATCAGATACCTCTATAGTATCTGCCCCTCAGGGCCCTCGTGGCCTGTTGCGGGACTGATTTTTTTTTTTTTTTTTTTTTTTTTTTTTTTTTTTTTTTTTTTTTTTTTACATGAAGGATGGTCAATGTGTTTTTATCGATTTTCACTCAATATTTTTCATTCCTTAATGTACATTTTCTACAGTAATTCTTTCTTAGTTTCCACGCAATATGGTGCAATTACTGTGCTAATGAACGTTATCATGTTGACAATGGACAGTCATTATTTACTTTGATGACACATTGTAGAATTATATTTACATTTTCGCTCATAATTGTCTGCCTGCGCATTTTATTTTCCTTCCTCGTATGACGTAAACCTGATACGGAATCTGTGTCCACAAGAAAAATGTCGGGGTTCCAAGAACCACAGGTCACGCAATATATATACATATATATATATATATATATATATATATATATATATATATATATATATATATATATATATATATATATTGCATCCGTGGTAGAGCTCCTCTGTTCTGGAGGTCAACTCGGACGCGCACTAAAGATATTTTCTTCTAGCGTCGACATTTGCGGGTCGGAATTGGGGCCCCAGACCGATCCAAGGCTCCTTCAGCTTGGATAAAAAGGGGAAAACTAGGCTTGGCATATGTGCGTGTCTGTTCACTATCTTCTATCTATTGCCTACGTTTTTGCACCAATATTAAAATATTTTGTCGTTTGTAATTGAATAAAACCACTTTCAATGCGACATCTCTTACAGTTTTCAATAAAAGTGGAAAGAGTTACTTAAAGAGTTAGTTAGTTAAAGAGTGAAGAGATCAGTGCCAAAGGTGACTAACCTACAATGAAAAAATTGGAGTTAAGGTTAAGAAGAATCTGAAAAAAAAAAAAAAAGATTTGGTGACAGAAATGATTTTAGTTACCCAATTAAAACCATTTCTGTCATCGACACTAATTTTTTCAGATTAATCTTAATTTTAACTCCAATTTTCTCAGTTTTTTTCTAATTGTGGGTTAGTCACCTTTGGCACTTAGGCCTTTAATTGTAACTTCGTTTGGATTAGAGTACCTATTTTTTTTTTTTTTTTTTTTTTTTTTTTTTTTTACAAAAAACAATGTTATATCAAAAGAAATTAACACTACTAAAGAAACTAATATTTTCTTAATTATATCTAAAACGGTCGCGAAATCCTGATAAGTGAAATATGATCATTCGAAAGACTATTACATTTCCTACAAAAAATATTTTACTTGATAGAATTATCTATTGAGGAGGAGTGTTGGTTTTGTTTCAGTAAAAGCGACATTTTGTAGACTATTTAATTTTGGGGGGGGGGGGGGGGCTTAAGCCCCCCCCCAAAAAAACAACCATTTCGGTCTGTTTGAGGTCAGTAACACCAGTTTTTAACGGATTTTTACTTGTAGTTCTTACAGGAGAAGATAATTATTTATAATTTTCAACGAAAGATTGTTATTACAGTAGGTTATCTTATTATATAATATAATTTTGTTTTGGAGGTTATTGTCGGTTTAGTGGTTACCTAATGAATTCGAAGTACAAAAGGACAATTTTTGGCAGTTTCTTTGAAGTTCATTATAATATCTTGAAGAAAAGGGCATTAAAAGAAAGAAACTGGATGCCGATGCATTCTCCGGAGTTGTACGATTTCTATAAGGACTCACTTAGGGTTGTTCACGCACGCGCGTGGCTACGAGATCCTTTGTAACGAGATTATCTCCGGTGAAAGCTGTTACTTAGATCCGTGCTTGCTTGGAAGGCTCTGGAGAACACCATCATTTTGTCAGGTATATCTTCGTCTGGTGCTTACTTCTGTTGTGCGTGCTTCTAGAGGTATTTTATGATTTTTGAGCTAACACGCGGAGAGATTAATTAATCTCTCCGCGTGTTAATGTTTTTAATATTAATATTAAAAACATATTTTTATTTACAGCACTATGAAATTTAATTTATGGAATTATTTGCCTATTATCCTCGTATGATAATTATCTGAATATCAAAGTGTCCTTATGATGCAAAGGATGAATATTAGAAAATGTAATGAAATAATTTGCAATTATGCAAATGAAATACTCTTGTTCAATGCGTCATTATATTTCTTTATAAATAGCTTCAATCGGTATCCTGGCGCAATCGTCAATATTTGAAACTCAAACATACTAATCTACGATTTTTTATTACTTTTTTTTTTGTAGTACTTTCCGAAGGAATCAATTATGGAGGACCCATGAAAGAATTTTTGAAAATGTTCTTCAAAACTTCATCGATCCCACTCTACTAGATATCGAAAATTACCCCCCCCCCCCCCTGAAAATTGATATGTATCTATGTTATGTGTTTGTTTGTGTACCTATAGATTAGTTAACATTGGCAGCCATAGCTTTTGTTTTTCGCCACAAAATTCGATATGTCGAGTTCGTTAAGCTGCAAAATCGGTCTTCCCGAAGGGGGAGGGGTTACTCCGAACTCCCATTACTAATTTTCCCATTTCAGCCACAATTTTCGTTACATTATAACGAAACTCGGTATACATAATAAGTATATAAAGAGAAAGATGTGTTGTAAAAATAAACTAAATAGGTTTTTTAGGATGGGGGGGGTGGTACTCCGGAACCTAATTATTATTTTGCCCTACCGGCTGTGATTAATACTTCCTTGCAATGAAATTCGGTAGATATGGTGCCCCAACAACGTTGGGCAATCCATTTTTCTGAAAAAAAATCAAAATCAATTGCGGTTGACTCTGGAAAAATAGCTGTTCATTACAAATATAAACGACAAACTATTTATGTTTGTTTCGTATTTTTATAAGCTATTTTAAGAATATTCTCCAAAAATGCAGCGTAAACTACCCACCTTCTGGAAAAAGTGCTCCTGCCGCACAGACTTTTTTTTTGGTGTGCTTCGATTGCGTGTATGATGGAAGCTATAAGCCTAAACTCAACAACTAAAAATTCTAACTACAAATTTTGTGAATTCTTTTGTACTTATACCGGATCTAACCTTGATTTAAACCTAACATTTTGCAACCGTTTTCGGATATTCTTATTCCTGAGATAGTTAATATTCTGCTAGCCTCGTGATGATAATAGCCCCTCGAAAGGCCTCGATAAAAATTAAACAATTAAATTTGCTGTTAAATTAAACAGGAACTAATTAACAGAGTAAGTTATTTGATTAATCGTTTGATAATGTGATGGGATAATATTAAAAAGTCCCTTCTAAAGTTATTTTCCTGCCAGAGTTAATAATTCATTTGAAAATAAAAGCAACGTTGATTTGAAGAGCAGCCAGCCTCTGTTGTTAGTTTCCCACCTCTATCTGTTCCCTTTGTTTCGCAGTCTCTAACTCTCTTTCAGACGTGTTTTTCTGTTGGTTTTTTTTTTTTTTTTATTTATTTATTTCATCGGCCTTGCCTCTCGGACAGTCTCTCTCTCTTTGCTGCTTAAAATTCTTGTAATCGCATATTATTAACTCTCATGACACCGTTTGTTCTTTTAATTGTACAGCCGTATATTCCCTTGCTTTTATTTTAGCACTTTCCTCCGAAGGAAAGTAGCTATTGAGGTTGGACTCATGACGGAATTTTTGAAAAATTTCTTCAAATCTTTATCGATCCTACCTAGTAGACACCGAAAATGACCCCCGTTAAAATTTATATATATCTATATATATATATATATATATGCATATATATATATGTGTCTGTTAACACGATAGCGGCCAGAGTTTTTGTTTTTTCGTCACGAAACTTGGTATATAGCATTCAATTAGCAAACGATTGAACGAGTTCGTTAATCACCAAAGTCGGTCCACCGGAAGGGGGGGTTTACCCCGAACCCAAAACACTTATTTGACTATGTCAGCCGTAATATTTGTTATATTTCAACGAAACTTGGTATTCGTAGTGTTAATATAGAGAGAAAAGTGAGATATAAAAATGAACTAAATCGGTTCATTAGAAGGGGGGGGTTACTCCGGACCCACAATACCAATTCGCCACTACCAGCCGTGATTTTTGGTGTATTTCGACGAAACTCGGTATTCGTAGTGCTAATCCACAGGTAAATATGTGTTGTAAAAATAAACGAAATCGGTTCATTAGGAGGGGGGTTTACTCCGGACCCACAATACCAATTCGCCACTACCAGCCGTGATTTTTGGTATATTTCGACGAAACTCGGTATTCGTAGAGGTAATCTACAGGTAAATATGTGTTGTAAAAAGAAACTAAATCGGTTCATTAGAAGGGGGGGTTTACTCCGGACCCAAATTCCTAATATACTCATACCGGTCGTAATTTCTGCTGTATTGTAACGAAACGCGGTATACGTCGTGGGTAACTCACGAGAAAGAAGTGTTGTAAAAATGAGCTGAATCGGTCAATCGGAAAGCGGGGGTTTAATTTGTAATATATTTGAATAGAAAAGCCGGCAGACGTAGGTTCACAAAGCCGCCGCAAGGAGCGCTTTCTACCACTAGAGTGACTGTATCCTGTTCCTGCGTTAGATCAAAATACGATAATATGAGGATTTTTGTATTTATTACGTAGTGTAGTAGGTACCATGTGTAAACATAACTCTGGATGCAAATTAATAATTGATCAGTTACTCATTACAAAATGAGAACTATTCACGTTTTTAGTTTATTTATGTAGGATATTTTAAGCAAATTGTTCTGGAAAGCAGTCTACACTACCCAAATTCTGAGGAAAGTGCTTAGTTATGCAGCTCCTGCGTGACGGACTTTTTTATTATTATTTGCTCTTGTTGTTTACTTATCTTTTTTCTACTTATACAGGAATTGTATTATGACTCATGAGTGTTTTAGCTACTATATTCAGTGATTAACAAGTTTAATATTATCACATACTTGGATTAATTAGCACATTTTTCAATAAACATAAAATGTTTTGCTATTTTATATTGTTTTTATTTTTTTCAATTGCCTAACTACCAATAATATTTTTTTATTGAATACATACTTCCACTTAGCTGATTTAGCTTATTTGGAGAATACTTGTTTCTCAATAATGTCGAACGACATTAGATAGTTTTTTTGCAATACAACAAAGACTAAAGGATAAAATCGCCTTTAAGGTTTTTTTTTTCGTATTATACTCGTAATAATATGGTTCATTGCAATAAAACAAAAATTACGTCCACTAAGGATCCATTAATAATATATGTTCGGGGTAAAACCACATTCCTAATTTGGCCAATTTTACTTTTTTGCATAACACACTTCTACCGTAAGTTTCTGCTGCTGGCGAAGATAAGCACGCCGGGCGTGGCCAGTATCGGAATGGGGGACCAACCAAATGCTGTTGGAATTACAAAAGGATGGTAACCTGTAGGTAGCCCGGGGTTAATAGCCCATTTCTTGATAGGCCGTTAAATAATAATAATAATAAAAAAACAACTAAAAAGCGTGTAAAAACAAAAAATGCGTTTCATGGATATTTCACCCTACCACTTACAGACTCCTACTTATTTAAATTCTGGAGTATTTCTTAGATCATTAATGTTTTTTTGAACTACCTAACAGAAAGCGAGCTCTTTCCCGTTGAAATCAAAATTATTAGAGTCTCTATTCTAATGTCAATTCATCCAGCGATAACAAGAATTTGGAAACGCACACCAGTGAGCTGACGTGCGATTGTACGTGATTTCAAGCTGATGAGTATAAAGATTGGAGCTTTATAAATAGACTTGTTTTCAAACGTGGCTCCAGTAAGTTTTTATTCTTTTATAAAACAAGTAAACGACAATATTTACTAACATTTCGCAGTTTTGTCTAGGAAGGCAAAGCATTCTTTACTGGAGTTTTCTCAAATACTTTTGATTACTGTTTGATAACAGTTATTCTCATGGAGGCAGGTTTGCGTGTCAAAATATTATGGCATTCATCATGATCCTGGTTCTCTTCCTAATAGGTAGGATTAGGTTTGGTCTCTTCCCACGGATAATGGCTACAGGTTTACATTTATAATTGCTGAGAAATAATTTCCTTGCGTTTCACCGCAAGCTTAGTAAAGAGAAATCAGCTCTAATTTAAGCTATCGTCTTATTGCTTTAATTTTTAATTAATTTTTATTTTTTGTTTGTTGTTTTACTTGATTTATTAACCATTATATATCTACCTAAAAGATCTGTTTCCTAAATATAACAGTAAAATGCTATCGGTACCCCAAGACTCGCTCTCCTAACATTCAACAAATTCTCATTTTTGCTGGGATTAATCTTATTTTATAACAAATCCGACTTGCAGGTACTACGTCAGCTTAGCGAGTTTCCTCGTCATTTATTTATCTGCTCTGTGATTAGAATAGAAAGTCATAGTATTACGTCGTCCATGGAACGAAACCAAAAGCACCGGTTGCTCTGGCTGAGGTTGTCCCATCGACAATTGCGCTTTTATATCCTTCCACATACCGCGATTTCAACTCACCATCTATACTTCTAATGACCGTTGATCTATTTTTTTTTCTTTGTGATACATCGTCTACTCTAAACCTAACAAATAATGAGGTGCAAATAGTCTTGTATAATAAGTAGGCCAGGAATAATTGTATTTCGGCTAAAAATCAACCATTTTTATTTCCTGGTCGCCTATCTAATATTTTTGGTCTTCCTTCTCCCCCCTAACCATTTATTACTGGAGAGCATCAACTAACTTAATCAAACTATTTCTTGGCTTCATAGCTTAAATATTTATATGGATGAATATTAAACGTTACAATCTTCGACTGTATCCACGGTTTTAGAAAGTACATTTCTGCCTTCAAATTATCATGAAAGTAGTTTATTCGATTCCCTCGACAATAAATTTAGATGCCATGTAATGAAAACTTTAGTACTACGATTACTTGGGTCTCTCTGTGGTCTTGTGGCTAACGCCTTAGATTCTCATGCGGGAGATGGTGGGTTCGATTCCCTCCGGCGGCAAGGCTCGTTGAGAAAATTTCCTCGCTGCACCAGGGATGTCGGTACAAATAAACAGTTAAACTACGATTACTTGTGCAAATTTCACCGAAAAGAACTGTTCCGGCAGGATGGGTTATTGCTTGATTATTACTGCATTAAAAGTCAGTATTCAAGAAAATTCTCAATGTTCCCTATTTAGTAAGCGTTACTTAACAGTTAAATATTCAATAATTTGAATATGCAGAGCAATTATTTGCAACACTGATATTCTTCAATTTTAGCAATAAACGTTTCAACGTTGTTTCAGTACATTTTCTGTCATATCGCCTCATAGTCCTTATCTGACGATATTTGTTATGTCGGCCTGACAATTTCCTGATACCTGTTAACCTTCGAGTAATCGTTCCAGGACTATTTCTCGACAAAAAATCTTGGTTTATACATTGGTTTCCTGGCCTCCGGTTTCTGGAAGGCTCTCCGTGTACCTGGAGTTTTTGTTGTGGCGACCTCCTCCAGAGTGCCGTGGATTAAAGAACAAAAAAAAAATACTTCCTTAGAATGCTTTTACTGAATTGTTGTCTCCTACTGCCCGGCTCAATGTGAGGCAATTCCTTATCTTCTTCTCCGCAGGAATCTTGCTTTTTTATTGAATTATTTTTTTGTACGCGTGCTGATAATATCGCATACATCTACTGTATTTATCAGCATCTGGTATGTGATCAGCAAATTCTTCATTTTGAGGAAGAGCAAATTCTTTCCACTAACCGAGGGAGATTATGACGATCTTTCGTGTACTTTGCATAATTTGAACACCATGATTTTTGTGACCCAACATTTCCAACAGTAAAGTTGGCAGAAGATGAATTAGGAAAAGCCAAATCTGCTTTATTGCTATATTAGTTTCATGTAGTGATAACATCCCTTTAGGAGTTGAAGTACTCAATGTTTACATCTTACCTGTAGAAAGGAACTTTCTTTTACAAGGGTCACGTCGTAAATCATTAAGCCAAAGATTTTTTCCACTAGTCCGCTATAAACCCCGAAGAGACGTCCGCTGCACATAGTAGACGAATAAAGGTGCGTTACTTGTTGGTTTGGTTTTTATTGATTGTCCTTAGCCTATTTGGTCATTTGCGATAAACATTAACTTACCTCGTCACGCTTTAATAGTTGACTGCGGAAGTATGTTTGACTAGGTTGTCTGTGTCGAGTCCTAGATTTGGCGTTTTGGGTCAAAACGCGGCAAACTGTGAGTTTTGTCAAATTCTTGAATGAACCAAATTAGTGGATGTTGGGATACTAGCAGCAATTACTTGTTGGCAATAACAAGCATCTGTCTCATGGCGATCAGGCTCGCAATATCTTCCACGCTAAGCCCTCTGACGTATGACCGTACCAAGATAACCTGGATACTAAACAAGGATGTTTATTGGCTTAGTCGTCCTTATGTTAGGTCCATACCCTTAAACCCTTAAAGATAACGGTTCCTCATTATGGGATTTTAAATTAAGTTGTCTTTAGTTGCCTTCCTCAACTGTAAGTCAAGTACACTAGGGTGCCCCATGACTCAAATATCCGGATGTTCTCAGATATCCTGTGCTGTTGTGGGAACAGAGGCGTTGCTAATACCCACTAACAACCCCTCCGGGCGATCAGTATTCATTGCTTCATCTCCCCAATCAGCTAGGCCTCCTTCGCCATCTCTTCCTCTGGTTTTAGTATTAAAATAAATCACCGCGCTCTCGCGGCCCCTAACCAACGCACAAAGCCAATCATCCAATCACCATTTCGTCTAATTCTCCCGCCAAGGTCGGCACGAACCAAAGGCCCAATCGAGAGGGATTAGTGGCGAATCTTGCCTCGGGCAGACGCATAACTCTTTTTATGTTTGAACAATCTCTAAATATATGGCGCAAGTTATACAATTTTCGAAGAATGTATTACATTTACATAATATACTGGCATTATAGAACGACCTACGCCATAAGGAAGGATGTCAGATAAAAAGCAATTCGTTGAAATGCGCGAGCAAAGCCATAGTGAATTGACCCTACAACAAAAGGTAAACATGAATGCTGACAAAAATCAATTCTCCTAATAATAAATCATTCATTTAGATAATAAATGTGAATTTTTTGTTGAACGTAAAAAGCAAAATGGCCCAGAATTAAACCATCATACTGAAGAACATATTTGTGATGAGATAATAGTGAGAGGCTGGCTTTGTTCTGAGTAGGTTTGGCCTGCGACCAGAACACACTCCTGGCTATGCTAGGATCGGATATTTATACGAACATCGAGTACAACTGAGTACAGCTATTACAAGGATGTTATCGGTTCTGTAGGGCAAGGGTGCCAAATCATCTCCAACTTTCCTTCATCGCCGGTCTGTCAGCCAAATATATTAAAGTACCACCCAGATTTATTGTCACTTGTATCTTATATAAGACTGGTCTTCATTTCTTCGAAACAACCATTAGCCATGTCGCATTTTGCTAAAAAATGTGGCTATGTGTTTCTATAATTGTATGTTATAGAATAACTAATAAAATAATGGGGAAATTAATTATTTTTTTGTGCAAGTTGTCAGAACACAAAATGGTTTCATGTTGGATTTCATGACGAGGACTCCCTACCTCGAATTCCTGGTGTGTAAAAGGAGAAGTTAGGAATTCGCTCTTAACATTTCTTTAGCTTTAAGAAGAGCTTAGAAATCAAGCTCAACTGTCTGGTTTAGTTTCCTAAAAATATTCCTTGGACGGTCACGTTACCTCGGGGTCTCTCTAATGAGCCCTGAAACATGGCTCTTCAGAGCCTCAAATACCAATCAAGGGGCGTTACTTCTGGGTCTTGTGACTACTTGAAGGTATTGGGAAGGCTCTTGGAGACTGCCTTTTGGATTTCGGCTACAGGAAACTCGAAGCAATCTTCTGTCCAGAGAACAAGGCCATGTAAAACGTTTATCATGTGGCTACAATGATATTTATATTTACCCCCTCCTTGATTGTACCTTCAACGTAATTCAAGTGTATTAATAATTTGACTTCTCTCTTCCTGGGGTTTTCTGGTGTTGAACTATTTTCCTTCTCCTGCAGAATTTACCTTCGGGTCTTTTAAACCAGCTTTTTCCAATCTTTGGTACGCCTATCTTTGGGGTTAAGCGAATTGCTAAAAAATAATAGTCAATAATGGTGCGCATTAGATGTCTTAAATCATGAATTCCTAAATAATTGCTTTTAAAATTAATAATATTATACAGTTAAGTAGTTAATATTTACAGT
Organism: Gonocerus acuteangulatus; assembly: GCA_946811695.1. Taxonomy (NCBI): domain Eukaryota; kingdom Metazoa; phylum Arthropoda; class Insecta; order Hemiptera; family Coreidae; genus Gonocerus; species Gonocerus acuteangulatus. Next base: position 35,716,751 of record OX328125.1, read on the forward strand.
CTAATGATATAAAATTCTTGAAAAGCAGTTTGAGCCACATTCTGACAACACATTCTTGAACTGCTGCTACCTTGGTAGAATAAAGCGTGACCAAGTGGTAGGCGAGCCAAAAAAAGGCTTGAAAACTCTATTTTAAACAATAGACAATTAAGGATATAATTCTAAAACACACGTGCAGAAAGCCCGGCGCTAAAAAAATGACAATCAATGGCAGTACGCACTAAATGCGCACTATTTAGAAGCAAGGAGTTTAGTGTTTTGATAAATTCCCTAACAGTAACTTGAAATCTTGCATCCAATTTTGTATTTATTGAGTACCTACTCCAACATTCATACAATGAATATATATGAGTTGTTATTGTGTTTTTCATAGGATTACGAAATCCCAGGTCATATGTTTCTGTATAAACGTAACGTTTATTGTCCCATATATACATATTAATATTATGAGTGCCAACAACGATTTTATTTTTTCAGATTTAATCTGTTTAATCCAAATGCTTCTATTCTTTTTTCCATATTTTATTTCCTTCGTTAGGATTATTACATAATCTTTTTCCTTTCTTGAAACATTGTAGGCCGCATAATACGTTATGTCATCCTTCTATGTTTTTTATGTGATATCCTAATACCAATGTGTCACTTTCTTATAGCCAACCTTGAAGAATGTATTTACTTACAACAAGAAGACATTACAATGTCATGAATAGAGTCAATAAAAGCTGATTAGCATAACTACTGGTTCATTACTATAATGTGGTTATGTTGTAATAGTGTTTTATTCTAATTGTTACAGAACAACAATTATATAATCTACAAAGCCTTCTATTTTCTGTCGCTTAGTATGCCTTTCGGGTTTAAGGTTATTTCAGGAAGAAGAGAATACAGCACTATAAGCCTCTGACCTGAACATATATATATTTGTCTGTTCGCGTTCTCGCGTCTTCAAAAGTAATCCTATTTTCATGACATTTGGCACTAACATATCTTGTCCACTATGAACGATCATGTTTGTAAACCAGCAGAATCTGGCCATTGGAATTCTATTTTTTTTTTTTTTCGATGAAATTCTGTATTTTGTAAAATATCCTGATGAGAATTCTGGGTACATGAAAGGAGACCATTCAAAGGCCTTATAAATGTTTACTATAAATTTCGTTTAAACAGATTTCATTCCCTTGAATGAGCGACATGAAGAGTTTTTATTTTAAGCTTTGTGATGAATTGCCTTTGTCTCACTGATGTATAAATAAATACATATTTAAAGCTTTACTTCGCCAAGAATAAGCGTTTTATGTAAACAGGGTAATAATTTATTACCAAATAGTGTACCCTGGTTAAAAATTATTGAGCCAATGTACTCCAAATACTGAATGAATGAATGAAAAGTTTTATTCTTATTCCGGGACACAAGTCCCATAGCTCCAAATACTCTGAAAGAGATCAAACTAGCTAGGTTTGAAACTACCGGGAGGCTCAACTAAAGGAAATGGACGTGTCTTAGCTAAGGCCTTGCGTGACGCTAAAAATGAAACGCTTCGGCTACGTCCGGACGATGGTACACGAAGTTTCCGTTGCTACGGCGACTAACCCACGTGGTTACCGTACTAACGAAACCGTAAACATTTCATAGGTTTAGACGTAAGGTCGTTGGAGATAAAATCATTGGAGTTAGCTACAGAGTAATATTAAGCATTACTAATGGGCCCTCTTTCAGAAGAATAAGGAATTGTGTGGATAACGCATTATGCCCCCTTTAGACATCTCCAGGATACAAGCTATTTTCCACAGGGAAGTTGACCTAGCCTATGACACTCACCGTATCAAGACCTTTAGTATGAAATTTACAACACTTCTTTCTCATGAGCCATTTGTTGTGCTCGCTGGATGAGACAAAATCGCTTCACTCGTCCATCCACTTACTGACTCTTAGAAATGCCTAGTTGTACCTCTCAAATAGGATCTAATCCTCTCTAATATACAGCCAAATGCTAATTACCTTATCTTAACCAACCATCTGAGGTCCTAGAACACCCAGGACTTACTCTAGTGCTGTACTAAAAGTCTATGAGACCGATCCCATGGGATAAGAAGACTCGGGGAGAGAGATGAGCCAGAACTCCCTAATAGCTGCTATAGGAGCATGGCGTGCCTGGCTCACAATCCCCCTCCATCGTGCCTCATTACCGCTCCTAGTGGCTTCTCCGTGAATAATTCCACTCACTAATTAGCTCCAAGGGATACGGGACATATCTTCTTGACTCCATTTCTCTACTGGAAAGTTTAAAAGAGAAGAATAGTTTATCCAAGGGTTTGACATGATCTTTTGGAGTTTATTAAATGCCTGTCAATTGTAGCATAGCAGTATTTGTTTTCATTTTTTTCGGCCGACATCTAGGCCATTACGCCGGATTACCTATAGGTTTTACGCTTGCTAAACATACACGGTTCTGCTAATGTTCTCAGTTCCTAAATTCATGCTTGATGTTCGAAAACAGGTGGCAGATCTTCTTGTTGGTCGTAATACTGTAGGAGCATTCATGTTCGCTTTTTTTTTTCGTAAAAGAAATACAATTCCATACGAAACTATTGTATGTATATTCCAGGCCGAATTGAGAAACAACAACCCATATTATTTTACAACAATAAGCGATTTGAATAAAATATTGCTCAAAACTGATTTCAGTTGAGCCTCATGTTGCAAAATACGATTGTAATGCAATTCATATTACAATTGACTCAAGTCGATTGTAATAATTCAGAGACAATTCCGCTCCGGTATGATTGAGGAAACATTGCGGTCTGGACGTTAAGTTACCTCAACCCGAAGGTAGGTCGGTTTGCGGTCATCTCCTCTTGGTCACCTTTCCTCTTGAAACCTAATAGATGTTGCTCCCGTACGCTCCTTATATCATGCTCTACAGATGCTCTCACGTTATAGTCTTCACACAGGATTATATTTCAAGTAATCAACTAATGAAAAAAATAGTACAAAAAGAAAAGGGCTCCATTGCTTCGTCTTATCTTACTTTCTTGTTTCTAAGTGTATCCATGAAAGAACGCTTCTTCAATCGTATCCATGATCTGCTAACTCATATATATATGTATATATATATATATATATATATATATGTGTGCGGGCGCGCGCGTGTGTGTGTGTGTGTGTGCGCGCGTGCGTGTGTGTGTGTGTGGTCCTGTCGCTATCGCCTTGTATCCTCATGCAGAAAATGCGGGTTTGAGTGGGAGTTTACCTGTAACCCCACAATCCAACTTGATTTTTTTTATTGGAAGGAAGATCGCTATATAATACTATTGAGAGATATACAATGTGAAAAAATTACTCATTTGGGGTCGCCAGATAACAATCTAAATGGGCCACTAGGAAGTTTTGATTTCTCAATGGAAAAACTTGCGGTATAACATGTCGAACTAATGAAAAAAATATATCGTAAAATGATTCAAAATCAGTCCATTTTATCGACCAGTTTACCTGCAATCCCTCAATCTTGGCAGACTTATTTATGTGGCACACGTGACCTAACTTTTGCTTGTTTGCAACTTACAAACCTGCAATATATCATTTAGAATAATTTGAGAATGATGTACTCTAAAACCGCAAAATTGTACCTAAAGATAATTTGGTTTTTCTTTTTTAAATAAAAACTGGGTTTGTAAATTATATCAAATGTCAAATAGCAAAACATTTTTATTGATTATACTCGCTGCCATGCTAAGAGATAATCTAAGGTAGCTCTAATTTACTTATTGTGGGTGGTTTTTCTTCAGGTTACAGTTTTCTTATCCTCAGAATTTTGTAAATGTTTTTATTTTGGCTTTCGTAGAAAATTTCTGAAAAGCTTACTATGTAACGGCTTTATTGTGAGAAAACCTGCTCTAAAAGTCGCAAAAAAACTACGGTTCACTCTTTTTTTAATGAATTCCGTGGCGATGATGTGAGAACAAGTACGCGGGTCTTATGACAGGAATTTGCACAGAAATGTTTAAACTCTTTGAGTTTTCTATATATATTCTCTTTTTCGGATGCAAACGCCGTACAAATACCATACATGGGAAATAAGAAAATCGTAGAAATTCATTCCACATGGAATGAGTAAAAATAACATAAAGACTAAAGATACCAATGATAATTCTGAAATATAGTCGGCATTAAATAAATTTTTTTAAACGGCCGTAGAGATTTCGATAAGGGCCCATTATAAAAAGGTAGATAAAGAAAACCCTCTTAATTATAAACACTCACGCTCCACATGCCAAATAAGGCGCGGAATGTTTACCCGAGCTTCAAAAGAAAAATGTGTACAAGGCACTTTTTATTTTATTTGTTTTTCAGAAGTGAATATTGACTTAACTCGATACTCGAGTTACATTTTCTTCTTCTCATTTTGTCATCTTGTTACATTTAATATTAGGGTTTTCCCATGAGTGTTGAATCTGTTTCCTAATGATTCAATTGTGTCTTTACGTCATGGTTTAAATAATGTTTTTAACGCCGTTGATGTGTGTATTGTAAACATTTTACCTATCTGACCAAATCGTCGATTAAAGACAATATTCGTTAACGAAATTCGGATAGTTACCCGTTGATATGATAAGAAATCAAGGAATAGTTGGGATAAAATAAAAACACCATCTAAGAACTACATTTCGGACGTTTTGGAGTGATTTTTGGCATCCTTCTTCAGCTGCAAGTGCTTAGGGATGGAGACCATGATAACATTTAGGCGACCATGGATCACCTAAAACTTTTCCATGGTCACCTAAACGGCATCGTGATCTTCTTCTATCCGCTAGGCATTTAATGCTGAAGAAGGTTGCCAAAGAGCATGCCAAAACTTTCGAAATATAGATTTTTCTGAAAATATGACGTTTTCTCAAAGAATTATCCCTTTTTTTCCCAGTATACCAATTTCTAATTTCTGTACTGTGACCAGCTTAGTACTTCAAGAAACAGAAATACATATTATATCTATTACTTGTTCATCTTCTTGCATTTCATAAAGATCTCTCAATTACTAACACACCTAGACTAGGAAATAGTAATCAATGGGTTTAGTCGTCTGAGATGACGGGACACAATGTTAGGCTTTGATTTATATCTCCGACCTAACCAACATGGTTTACTGCTGCTCCCTTAACAACTCAGAACTATTACTAGTTCCTTAATGATTCGTAGCATTTTGTTTTCATTAAGGATTTGCCAAGGATAGTTTTGGTCCCCCAATAGCTTCGGATGAGCCTTCATCGAATTTTCCTAAACACATTCACAGACAGAAATGTTATTAAGAGTGTAGGAAACATGTCATGAAACAGACTGATTCAATATAAAATACAGAATAAGCTTTTTATTTTATACAGATATGGATATTTTCCTGTTCATCCAATGCTTTATCTGAAATGTCTCTTACAAATGAGAATGGAATCAAGTTTGAGTATTCGAGCGAATCGCCTTCATTGCGGATGCTCATAAATAAATAAAGTGTGAGTCAATTGATGAATTTATGTTTTCAAGACTCTAATTCCGTAGGTTGCCAATATTGTTTAAATATGTTCCACTCCTTTGTACGAAACGCCAATTCGAGCGCTAGACAGAGACCATCTCACTCAATGAATATAGGAGAATCCTGAAAAATACAATATTTTAAGTTAGGAAAATTATAAAGGAAGTGATAATGCTGATTTGCAAACAACGGAATGAGTCAGCGACGTGAAATGTGCACTAGATTCATATAGTCACCACCATATCGCTGGCTGACTCTTGTGTTCTTATTTTCGTATTTAATTAACGCCTCTGCTTATCTCTAGGGGTACTCCAAAGATTTAGCAATGCTCCCTGTCCTATGTGCGTCATTGCCTTATCACTCTCTCTCTCTCTCTCTCTCTCTCTCTCTCTCTCTCTCTCTCTCTCTCTCTCTCTCTCTCTCTCACTCACACACACACACTCTCACTCACTCACTCACTCTCTCGATATTGGTTTCTCCCTCACAGCAACCCAGGGAGCAACCAAGCTGCTGCCCTGACCTTTGGCTGGAACGACACGGCCCTCTGTTCCTGAAGGTTGTTCACCCTCTGCGACATTATGTCATCCTGTCGGTTTGTCCCTGCTCTCGTTAGATCCGTCCTGGATACTCCAGTCCACTTAATAAGGCGTTCTCACAGTCCTCGTCTCCCTGGGAGAAGACAACTGTGAGACAATTTTTCTTTTCATTAGGATCTCTATTGTATTGTTTCAAGACTATGCCTTCTTAACCTAATACATTAATGCGGTCATACAATGCTTCTCAGGAAGTCTTTTAAAACTTAAGTTTCACTGAACAAACCGCCCAAATGCTAAAAAAATGAGAACCAACGTTAAAATAACTAAAATCCGGGTTCATTGAATTTTCCCTCGGGCATTTCGATTCGATGGCTGGTCCTTGGGAAACTGGCGGTTCCAATCCATTGGAGCGTGGACGACAAAACTATTCACTATTTGTAATGAAGTAGGCAGCAATCATTCTCTTTAAGAATAACTAAAAGATAATTTATGATATTATATTCTGCTCATTATCAGTTTGATGTTCTGTTTCGCCGAACTAGTTACAAGGAACCAGTATGAAAGGGTCAGTACTTGTTACGGCAGAATATTTGACAAATTTGGCTGTAATAAAAATTAGTAGTTTAAATTTCTCCATTTTATCTTAAGTGCGACTATTTTAAGAACTTGATTTTATCCAAATTAACCCCCCCCCCCCCCAAATAATGAAAGGAAGGAAAACGGTGTTCCTTTCTGCGTATTCTTTGAGATTTTTGTGAACGTTTTATTTTTAATGAATTTTAATGGTATTTCTGGGAAAAGCAAACAGCCTACAATTACTTTATTAATTACATGGTTTTTTTAAAATTTATTTCTCGCATTAGTGCCTGAGAGAGCATCTACTCCCACATTTCATGCCTACTGTTTTTGATTCCTCGTGCTGCAAAAAAAAAAAAAAATACTGCCCTTGTTCTTATGAAGACTGTTCCAGCATTAATTATTAATACTTTCTATTCTAAGATTTGTCAATTACACCAGATGTAGGGTTTTTGTGAAACATTCCAACATGGCTTCGTTCCTAGAGCGTTTTAATAAGGCTCTAATGGCTTAAAATTAGAAGGCTGCTTCTTTTCCCCCATACCACTCCTTGAGGTTTAAAGACATAGCTTCAGTACCAACATCCCACCTTCGAGACCTTGGGTATAGTTTTGACATATAGTACTCTATGATCAGCTGAAAGGAGGTCATAACTGTTATAGATTATTCCCGCGAAGAGGCGGGAAAAGAAAATGGCAATAGGTCAGCTGTAGCGGATGAGAAAGCCCCTTCTATTTAGTGAGAGACATGCAAATTAACTTTCTTTATTCCCTTTCCAAGCCCCAATGTGCCTGGGTTTTCAAACCTGATAGACGCAATTAGACTCACTTGTGATGAGAGGAACCTGTTCACACGGAAAGCGCACTTTTTTGTACAAACTTGAGACCTTGTGGCGTCCTTACAAGCAAACTCGCCACGCTTTTGCATCCTTTTCAACGAACTTACATTGTTGTGGCGTCCTTCTTAAAGAACTTGGAACGTTGTAGCATCTCTTTCGACGAACTTGCAACGTAGTGGCGCTGTTCTTGACGAACTTGCAACGTTGTGGTGTTTTTCTCAACGAACTTGCAACCTTCTGACGTCCTTGTCAACGAGCCTGCAACTATCTGGTGTCCTCAGCACACCAACAACTTTATGGCTTCCTTCTTCTCGTGCAACCTTGTAGAGTTTTCCTTAAAGGACCTACTCATTTTATTTAATGCCTCCCATCTGTGTACATGGAATGCGTTCTAAAGCTGAAGGAACACAAATCTACAGAAGTAATAATAAACGTTCCTTGATCTCTTAAAAAGCATCGAAGGTCTTATTCCTTGAAATATTCGATTTAATTTAGAAATCAACTTATTATTTTTGGAGCAAGCAGTTTCATGAACTAGATGGAATGATCAATTGAAAAATAATTAATGGCAGACACAATACATTAATCGAATTATCTTATCACTCAACGAGCATATTTATCTTTGAGAACTTGCTACTGATTTAGTAGTTTATTTTGAGTGTTTAGAGCTGAGTGAAATATAAAAAATAATATAGTCGGGGTTAAACTATCCGTTTTCATTCAACAATAGAGAGAATCTTCCCCAAATATTGCCTAAATTATCTATCCGATCCTTTGGCAAAACCTAGTCTAGCAAAGTCGCTACCAAAACGAATTACTCCTCTCAAAGCGCCCTGACGCCTTTTGAGAAGGTTGTAGTAACGAAGTGGAAATCTGGTTAGTGTAAAGGTAAAAGCGAAATGCTCCTGAGTTTATTGGTGTGCTAGTAGGGAGCTAGGTGTTGACAGGAAGGTAGCCAAGTTTGTTTGGACACATCGTCAACCATTAACCTCGCCTCTCGGTCTCTACCTCCTCCTATGTAAATTTGTTCAGGTCCTTCTCAGTTATGGACAATTACCTTGTTTGTTCTTATCTTAGTCTCCAGTTCTCCCTCTCTCATTCTCTTTTTAATGCCTTTTAACCTTCATTTTTGTTCGTTTTTCTCCGTCAAGGCCTTACATTTAAGTACCATTCTTATTAGCTATTAAAAACAATTATTTACGCTAAAGGCTTCATGTGACTATCTGTTAACTCTGAAATTCTATGGCCTTCTTAGATAGACGGAAAAGGTCAATTCCGCAAGCGCGAAATTCAAAGTGAAATATTCCGACAATTCCCAATTTCAAGGAGCCGCACTATACGTGTGACACTATTCGTTCCAAGGGAAAGGTTTGAGAGATCAGGCAAGGGAGATGGTGTTTAATATTTATAAATACTTAGCCAAAGCTAAGGCTAAAAACTTGTTGAACCTTCTAGTGATAAGGTTATAATATATAGAATTTTGACCGCTAATTTTACTGTACCGGGAATATAGGCCACGCCCTTATCCCTCCAGCTAAACCGTAGAAACATCGTTATAGTTTTTCTCACTTGCCTAGCCTATTAAAGCCTTCCCTCCTCCTGGACGAGACATAATCACTTTTTTTAGAATTGAACGTAGCATGTTGTTCATTGAAATAGGAATTTGCAAATGGTGGAATATTTCCCTCAGAATTTCGCGCATTTGATATTGAACTTTTCCATCTAACTGATCGGGATGTAGGGAATGGAGTTTCCTCAGCCAACCCATATTTGGCTGACTACGTATTCACCGAAGAACGAAATGTTGGAAGGATAGGGAAAAACAAATAATATATCAACCGACAGCATCTTTTAGAATATCATTTCTTGTAAAATAATACTCAAACTACATAACAATCTCTTTTGTTTGTGAAATTAGGAGAATATCTGAAATATTTCAGATAACTGTGAGTTGATGGTTTTAGTCGTGTGCAAAAATACGTGTCCTAGGTTATAACGCAGAAAACTGTGAGATTTCTCATAGAACGCAATTAATGAAAGATGGCATCCTTAGCTGAATTTTGTCTTACCAAAAATAAAATGTCTTAAATACTGTATTGGAGACACAACACTGCTCTAAACACAAAATTTTAAACCCTTTCAACCAACACTGTACTATACATGATTTCACTTTATACGACTTCCTAACACTTTAGGGCGGTGATGACTCACACGTTTTGTACCCTTAACCCCCAACCCTAACCTGTAGCCCTTAAGAAGTATACAAGAAGTCTTGTATAGATGGCAGTTGGTAGTGAATCTGTGAGACTGTTTCGGTACGATTGGGAAGCTCTTTGTCTTTATTCCTCGGCTTGCTAGTGCACTGGTTTTTCCAGGAGAAGTACGGGAGTGATGTGTTGGGGTTCTGGGAGGGTAGGTAAGACCAAGCCAGGGTAGATGAAGGTCTAGTCTCTGCTACCTGCTGTAGAGGTAGATATCCCCAACATGCATCTGCCCTTTCCTACAATAGAAGGGCCACCCTACCCCTGGCGAGGGTCGCTCCTCCAAAAGCAGCCCTCACCCTGCACGGCTCAACCCCTAACCTTCGTTATGGTTATTTTAAAGGGCGTTCTTTAAAATAACCTCCTACTGAAGTGGCAGGAAAAAATGATCCTCCCTTCCCAGCTAAAAATAACCGATATCAGCTTGCAAGATTAAATTCATGTGGTTATTTTGAATTTTTTTGCTGGATTTGTTCAGCAGGTGGAGGTGGTTTTTTTTTTTTTTTTTTTTTTAAATTTCTTCTATATTCCAACAGATTTTGTCTTCTCCCCCTTGCAGGATATCCAGGGAAGAGGACGAAGGTTTGAACTGTTGAAATCCGCTGTAATTCAGAAAACATGTTACATTAACTACATTACCACAGGCCAAAGAAGTCGAAAAAACGTAAAAAGCAAACCCTTAACTTCTTTAACGTTGTTGACAGTTATGTAGTATATATTGACTAATTATCTGCATCAATATGGCATAAAAAGCATTATTCCTTTTTACCTCTACCTTCTAAAAAGCAAAATAATTTTAATCCTTGAAAGTGTTATTGAGGTTTTGACTTCAACTCATGGATATTTACAAGTACAACTCCTTAAAAATGGCGGTGAGATCAACAACCTGCAGTCTTGAGGTATTTGCATCCTTCTAAAAAATTACGGCCTCCGAAATTTCCAAGAAATTTTTAGGCTTTCTATAAGTTGTCACCATTTAATCAAGCTATAATAGTAACTTATTAGCACATATAATGTATGATGTTAGGTTCGTAGTCTTATCGCTAACTCGAGAGGTTGTATGATCATAAATATTGCCCAAAGGTATGTTTTTCTTTGCATCTACCCATTATCAACTAGGTGGGCGCAGGAATGGCACTGAAACCTATATTCGCCCCAAAGATGGCACTGGAGGATGCAGCTAAAACTATTTACACAAATATGTGATAATAGAAGAGGTTAATATCTCTCTTCTTCTTCATATTTTTCATGGGGTTTCAATTTACTTCGGGGGATTTATATCCAATCTACTGACTTTTTTAGAAGTATGATACATAATATTTAATATTACATATTTTTTTTTTTTACTTCCAATACCCCTACATGTAATTAAAAATAATACATGCTTTATATTATTGGAGCTTTCTTACAAATTATGCGAGGTGGAAGAATATTCTGCTTTTTTAACAGGCTCATTTAAGAAGAAAATTAGAAAAACATCTGGTTTTCTTAAAGTACTAATTACTTTTACAACAATTTTCCAATACCCTTTTTTTCCGGTGTGGTGCTTAGCTTTTTTCATTCTAATATTTTTCTTCCCCTTTTTCCCGGGCTTTCATAAAACTTGTTTTAAGGGCCCTTCAGTGAAGCGAGTTTCAAGAGAGCGATTAATTACTCTCAGCGTGGGGAATTTTAAGAATTTCTTCCTGAAAGCTCTATTAAAGAGGCAAAATTATAAATAATGCAATTGTACGGTTTGGTTACTGTCAACATCTTTGCTCGTCTTCAAGTTTGTACTTTTAAAATAAATGTGTCAAGTATTTTCTTCCAATCCGCAATTGGACGCCTTTAAACGGAAAGGAACCAAGCGCCATTTTTAACGAAATTGAGTTTTTGGTGCTATCTTGTAGAGAATTAGAGAATTTATATAGTAATAAAAAAACTGGTTAAAATATAACGTTGTCATTAAAGCAAGAAAAAATGTCAAAAAAGTGAAATGGTGTATCCAGTATGCTGTAATAAACAGAAAGGAATCAAGCACCATTTTTATCAATAACTGTAAGAATAAAACCCCATTACCATAACAACAGTTTATTTTAATGAGAGAAAATGAATGAAGCATTTCAGATAATAAGACCCACAAAAAACTTTAAACGAAATTCTCTATAGAATGAACAGATGGCACTTGGTTCCTTTCCGTTTAAAGGCGTCCAATTTATCTTATTCATTGCTGTTGATGTTTATTTATTTATTTTTTCGTTTTTAACGGCGCATCAACTATTTGGCCATTAGCGCCGGTTGACGTTTATTATTCGCTATTTGGCTATATGAAATTAATAGCCTAAAACTTTCTTTTTGCAATATCTGATTACAAATATTATCTAGCCACGGGTCTGTGTGCTGTTTCCTTTATTTTTAATTTTTGGAATGAAATTGAAAATTCTCAAGTTGCATGGAACTTACTCTAATTTTTGTTTTTATTAATGAAGGGTCTGCTCTCTCCGATTTGTGTTTTAATTTCTGCCATAACTACGATGGTTAGATTTATTTTACTTTATAAATGCTATTCGAAAGCAAATAAAAGAATGGATGTGTGCTTGTTTCATCATAAATATATATGTCTTGAATTTGTTAATTATAAAATAAAATGTGTAATATAACTTAAAATAGTGTAAAATTCTATCTAGTTTTTACAAAATGTTAGTTGTTAACCATGTTTTGTTGTGTCATCGGGCATTAAAAGTAGGACTAAATCTTCGAAAATGGTTTGCTTGAAATAAAACAACAGTGGACATTTTAGGATTTATTATTCCTCATCTTGAACGTCAGTTTTCTACTATATAGGAATTCCAAAAATAAATGTTTTAACTTGTCGCACTGTGATATGAAACTTGGTTGCGTAAATGGCAACGAACTTTAGCTGGGGTATATACTGTGGTGCTTATAAGACAGTACCATAGTCTTCTTCTGATATATCGGACGATATGCCATGAATTTTGGCTCCTTTGAATGACTTTGCTGCTCTGTGTGGTTCAAAACCTAGTCTGGTGAATATTTCTGAAAAGTACATACTTGGCGTTTAAAAAAATTAATAATTTTATTTTTGGTTGGTCAACTACATGGGCCTTTTGTGTTGAGCAAGTTATTATATTGATTTAAGTTAAATTAACTCTACAATTGCTGATAAATTTTTAACAGACATCACTGTTTATTGTTCAAGAATGCCTTCAAAGAAGCTCTCTTGGCTCTGAATCCCAAATGTTACGGTAACTCGAACAACAAATAAATATAAACAGATCCAGTCAGAAAGAGACCTATAAACATCGGTGGCGGATGTGTTAGCATGAAAACAGTTTATAAATGACCCGTTTACAATAGGCTAAGCTGTTTGTAGTTGTAGTGTTGTTATGGCTTATAAACGTCTGAGGGGGAGGGGATTTGCGGGGGGGGGGGTAGTAAGTTGTTTGTAGGAGCGGAAGAATCGGTAACATTCTCCCGGGCCCATTTGTTCCGAGGGGAAACAGGCCCTCCCTTTGTGGGGGGATCGGGAAACGACTTGATGTTTTTACGTTTCATTAAACATTGTCCCAGGACCCGGTCTTTTCTCTCTAGCGGATAAAAAGAAGGAAACGAACCGTTAACCGTGGCTTTTGATGGCGGTGGTCCTGCTTATCCCCGTCGGGAGGGCGGGAGACCTTCCCTATTGGTTCTAGATCCTTTGTCAGGCCCTTGGAGTCTACTTGTTCCTAAGACCTGTCTCCCCTTATACCTGAAATCCTTCCAGCTGGAGTACCCTTACAGATACGCTCAACAACATTCTCTTCTGAGGTTCTTGTTTCTTGGGTTTCATCACGTCTGCTACTGGCATCTAGCTTAACTTAATTCCATCACCAACAAAACTCAGGTCGAGGACTTGATGTTATTTTACAAACTTTTAAGATAATTAGCCGTTCAGGTGATAAGTGTCAATGGCTGGGATCCGGCCAAGAGAAAACGTCTGATTTTTCCAAAGAATCTATATTTCGAATGTTTCGGCATTTTCGCAGCCTTCTTCAGCAATAAATGCCTAGATGATTAAGTCTAAGCACTTATTCATTCTCATCTAAAAGTTATCAAGGTCTTTCCCATCCGAGACGAAAGGGCAGGTTTCATATTCAGCAAATCCACCCTATTACGAGTCTGTGTTAACGACCAGTTCTTACCAAACAATGGCTACCGGTCGAAATAGAAATAATAAAAAAATAAAAGCCTTGGCAATACCATGGTGTCACCGGTCATCAAATATTAATAGTTCTCACCTGGCCATGATTTTTTTTTTTTTAGAACGAAACTGCCTTTATAACTCCCGAAACTAATGAGAGAGATGTATTTTAAAAAAAAGTTTTAAGCCAAGTACAATTTATCCTGTAGAAAATATAAAAAAGTTGTAGGGAGTCTGTTATATTTCTCTCACTCCCTCTCTCTCTCTCTCTCTCACTCACAGAAACACACACACACATTCATGATTTCCTCATGAATATATGTATAAGATCCTTGTATGTTTATGGAGACGGATGAGGGACGTTAGCCGAGTCAATTAGTAGATCCTACTAACGATGCTAAAGCATTCCCTGAGGACTGTTTAAGAAGAAGCTGTTTAAATAAAAACTGCTCCACTTATGAATGCTGTCCGCCTCCTTCCTCCACGCTGTTTGCGCAACCATTTGCTGCTCCATATTAGGAGAACTGCTTTTGTCAGCGTTTCCTAGTCAGTGTCGCCATCCATGGTTGTCCTTCGTCCACTTGGCATTTCTGTCACTTCTAGCAACCTCGCTTCTCCAAATTGTTCTTTTATCCTCGTGTAATTCGATATTCTTACTAGAAGCCGAGCGTGTAATTTTTATTGATTTGGGATATTGATCTTCGTGATGTTTATCTTAGGAATTTTATGGAAATTAAATCCTTGGCTTTGCACAAGACTGAGGACTTAATAGTTTGGAAGTTCTGGACGCGATCCGCAGTAATATTTTTGGCGACTCTAGTATAAGGGCAGATAACCCCTACAGGTGCATAAACTGCTATTGGTTATTAGCAATATTTTAATTCAAGACTCGAATACCTTACGCCTCTGCGAGAATGCTTTCCTAATGATAATAGGGGCATCAAAAAAGGTTCTAAACAGTTAAAGAAAGATATTAAGGGTGATAAAACCCCGAGGCCCCGACAAAGAAAGGTCCTAATTCCCCTTCCGGAGCCCAAATGATACTTTTTAGCCGCCTTTGCAGTCCTGGGAGGATAATGATGAGTGAGATTCCTGATGATGAAATATGTGGGTCATTATCATTTCTCAGGTGGAGAAGAAGGAATGAGGGGGTGAGATAATTGAAGGAGAAGTACATTAGAGGATTCACGATCAGGCGGTCATTAGGAAGTCGTGACTAGGATTACCGAAGCTTGTCTTTAATAAGGATTATACATCAAAACTGATTTGACACCTCGAGCCATGTCTACTCTTAACATCAGGATTAGTAGAGGTCTTGCTATTATTCCTAGCAGCTATACTTTCATCCTAGGGCCTCATGAAGATCCCTTCCGAACGTCTTCGAAACATCATTTCGCTGCTACTCTCATAGTAATTGCGGACTCACGATTTCCTCAAGGCGTGCTGCTGAAGAAACATGAATGAAGAAATGTAAGTCCCGACGCTGCCCACTCGGCATTAAAGTGTTTGCTGTATCGGACTTCCGACCCATCAGAGCTCTTGATGTCGGCGCTAATGACGCGGTCCCGACTCTTATTTTTTGCTGCGAAATTATAAGGTTGAGTCATCATCTCCCAAGACTTACGGCATACCAGACCACTTGAGATTGCAGTATCTTACCATATTTCTATCCTTCCTGGCAGAATAAATCTTCTAATCTAAGAATCATCCTTCAGAATCGCTCTAAGATTTGGGATTTTGATGGCTGAACGTAATGAATCAGAAACTTTGGTAGAATCAAAGATTGTAATGAAGATGAACTTGTCCTTGGATTTGGGGCATTTCTACAAATTGTATTTTCTTTTCTGTACTTACAAATCGAGATTATTGCAAGAAAAGCGCTTTCAGAGCCAATCCTACGTCTCACATGATCTAGGGATAACTTGCTTCACCCACAGTAATTGGCCAACCCTCGGTAAAGTAAGCCGCCTCTGGATCACTCAAGATTCATTATTAGTTCTAAAAGCGGTTTCGTCCATCTTTGAAATGATTCTCGGTCAGTATACTTATTGCTTATTAAAATGGAACGCCCGTATTGCATATTAGATTTATCTATATTTCATCTGATGATTTCTTGAATGGCACCAACACATGTTTATGTATGGGGGAGTAGACTACGTTGACAAAAATAAAATATTATATTCTTTTCAGAGAGTTTCTATCCGTTTTCACAATATTTTATAATTTGTCCGGCTGTTGTTGTATTTGGTGGCCGGGTATCTAGGAGTGAAGATTCATTAAAATATCTTTTTGGTTTGTCTCAATACAGAAACAGGCCTCATTCTTACAGAAAAAGGCAAATCTCTTCCAGCCTCCCCAACCAAAAGCTGTGTTATATCTTTAACTTTGCCTCCTTTGGTGCATAAAGTTACTTTCATGGGTTTTGTTGCTTTTAATGAATTTCTGTACTTAATAATGTCTTTACCTGCACCTCTCCATAACGAACATCGAAACAAAGTCCATAAGAAGAAGAAAAAGTTATGTTTTGATGCCATTTATACCGAATAGCAGAGAAACAATGCGATTGAAGAAAAGATATATATGCAGATATGTAAAGATACCAGTACTAAAAAAAAATTGTTGCGGTGGTGTTGGAAGTGGTGAGGTTTGTGAACAGTTTGGCCCTGGAAGCCTTCGAGCCACAGCCTCATTTGCAAGTCAAATCTTCGCCGGAGGAGGGTACTTAAGTGGTGACACTTGATATAAATCTGTAGGTGGGTTAGTGGAGCGTTGCTAAAGGATTAGAGGGTGTCTGTGGGAGACCGCAGGCTACCTCTGTTCTCCTACCCAATTACACCGTCGGCAGCTATGTCGGTACTCTTGCGGATACATTTCAGTCTGCAAGGTTCGCAATCGTTTTATGGAAGTTTGCTAGTGAAAAATGTCAGCTCGAATTTATGATATGATATCTTAGCTAAGTAAATCAACTATCGGAGTGAACTTCGTTAACCGCCAAAGCCACAAAAAATTAAAGTTTCCTTGAAATTTGAAATCTTGACACATGTAACAAGAACTTTGTGCGTTAGGAGAGCACTTAAAGTACAGCGATTGACTGAAAAAAAAAACCTGCAAGGACAAACCAGTAGACTGCAGAAAAATGAACAATGTTATTAAAACTTCACGAGCAGATAAAGAAAAAATACTACTTCGCAAAAAAATAGACACAAATAGATTACCCGTTGATTCCCAGTTCCCATATTTGTTGTTTTCTGTTCTGTTAGTCTTTGTTCTTCAACGCCATTCTTTAAGATAAAATGCCAGCAAAATTGGTTCCAATCAAATTTTCGCCTTCAGTTGGACCACTCCATAAATTATATTTTAATGGTTAAGGTTATGCTTTTCGATTATGTTGTAATAAATACTGGAAAGAATTTGTCTCATATGGCGTTACCATAAACTCCATTTAAGATATCATAGGTTTATGTAGATAGTGTACTCCATTTATATGGAGGCGAAAGTAGCACTTCAAATTCTATCCCAACGTACAGGGACCTACGATTTTTCAAAACTGTAAAAAACTTATTAGTTAACGAAAAACGCCTTGCCTTTCGGTAGGTGATCTTTTGGAAGGGTCATTTACTTCCCCCTTCCTTTGATAAAAATCCTCATTGGTCTATCAATCAAAACAAACCTTTCCTGACATAGTACCTTTCTCACTTGTCTAAAGTGTCCTACAGTTGGCTGTATAAACGAGGCCGAAGCATCTGTCCCGATACGACATATGGTGAAGGCGATCAAAGGACACCGCTAGATGCCAAGGAAAGGCATCAGGAATTCCAGGTGGTATTGCAGAGAGGCGGTCATCAGGGATTCAACCGGCAACCGGGATTTAGAATGCAAGCCGAGACCACTACCGTAAACGACCGGCCCCTCCGCTTCGCAGCTTGCATAAAAATGCAAAAATGGTTGAGGGCTCCTTCCAGAGAAGGCTGTGAATAAAGTCCCACAAGGATCTCCTTTCCATTATTTATCAGCTGTTCGCCGGGGAACATGGGGCTGCCTGTAATGGATTCATAGGGGTGGGGAGGGGGGGACTCATTGTATTTAAATAACAGGCTACATCCGATATTTATTAACCCTGTACCACCGTTGATGTCTTAACTGCCTTAGCAATAATTAGTGTTCTTTTCACGCCGCAACAGTAATGCACTTTGTCCTTATAGGCAACGGATTTTGTATTCATGTTTCGAATTACTTTTTAACATTATTCATCTTTTCCTTCGACCTAACCGGAAGCTGTGGGATTATTATTTCTATTTTCTACTTCTACCGAATGTGTAACGCTGAGTGGGTGTTTATTCTATCCATTTTGGGTGATCTGAAGTCACCATTTTTATTACAAAGTCCTTTTATTAATTACGCCGGTTTTTCGGGACATGTTATGTTATAGGGTCTCTACTTGGTCCATTGGCTAACGGCTTCGATTCTCTTATCAGGTAGATGCGGGCTCGAGCCCCACCTGCAGCAGGTTGATTTTTTTTCTATTTCAGGGTCCGTCTAGAAAATTGCCTACTACACCATGGATGTTTAGGAAGGGTGGTATCCTATAGATAGCCCGGCGCTAATGGCTTACAAGTCGAAGCTAGATCCTATCATTTTCCACCCAGGATAGATGTAATGCCTATTATTATTTTTTGAGAGAGAAAATCAACCAACCTACGGGGGTGCCCTGATATTCACGTAATCATATGGATTATATTTTATTAGTCCATTTTTCTTCTCACCAGTTTAATTTATGAAAGATACAATAGGTTCTTATTTGATGCTATCTCTGTCGGATTAACACATTTTTATCTCGAGGTCATTTTTAACTAGACCTCTTTAGGGAGGATAAACTACTGATTTGAGAATTAGATATCGATTTGTTATACAGAATCACACACGTTAAAATTTTTACTTTCGTATACTACCTATATATCGTATTATCGATTTCAGCATATTAAAGTCCAGAGCCAACGATTTCAGATGAGGTTATCGTTACATTCTTTCAACAAGGTACAGGAGGTTTCAAGAAAGATGCTTTAACTTTGATGTTGTCTTTTTTACTTCATTAGTTATTAGATGTGAATCATATTCACCCTTAATCAATAATCGTTCCATAGGGAAGTGAATTTCTAAAAATTACATATAAGGAAGGCATAAAAGAAATAAGGTAAAGAAGTAAGATAAAGGTAATGTTTAGAGACAGCCTTATAAAAGCCTTAAAATGAGGTTTGAGAGGTTTCCCCCCCCCCGAAACCACCTCACCCTATATTCTCTCTCCGCTTGAACACACCTTCGAATTTATGCAGTCATTGGATTGGAATGTTCTTTCTTTTCCGTTTCATTTCTCTTTTCCGCTCACAACTACCTCCGTTACTTTATGGGTTAATATACCTGCGATCACTATAGCGGCCGTCTCTAGTGCTTCTTATTTATGATTTAGTTTTCATTCAACAACGAAAAAATAAAAATCCCTCCCTTTGCCTGATGAATGATACAACACATCTAGAAACGTAAGTATTTCACACAAACAATTCTGATTCATGAAATTAATATGCATGATTTAATTTTATTTCCTCCTTTTATACTGTAGCTATTATACTTAATGGATGACAAAGGGAAAACTGAAATAAATAATAAATTACAAAAAATGTGTATCATATACCTAAAATCACTAAACGATTTCCCAACGTATTTTATTCTGTAGTCTGGATTTAAGGTCATAGGAGTGAAAAAATAAAATGAAATAAAATTTACGTTATGTCTCATAAAATAGAAGAAATAAGAACATTGGTTAAGACTTTTTTTTCGAAACGGAACGAAAATTTGTCAGCTAATTTGATTTTAAAACAATTTTATCGCTTGCCTTTTCGCTAGATTCTGCTCCAGGAAGAAGTATGAGAGGAGAAACCCAGCTGGAGAAAGAAGGCGTTCCGCCTAATAATCATATGTGAGTTTGCAAATGTCAACGAACGTTTTTTTTTTAATCGTCAAAACGAGACCGACATGTTGCTGAAAGTCCACATTTAGTAAAAGCAATTCCAGATGGCTTGTTGTCATCGTGTTTGACGCTCTAAACGTGGCTTCCTTTCAACATTATAAGCGGCGTGGTTTCCAACAGCAAAACTGGCTACGAAAGTTGTTTTTTTCTAGACAAACGAAAATTGCCTTGCAATCTTGGACTTTCTTCATTAAAAAAAATGCAGGAAGCAAGGGTCAAAAAATGAAACCCTGCTAAATGCTGTTAAATGGAGTTTGTTGGGTAACTAACGGTGTTATTGACGATGGAATTGGATTGGCGTTGAGGGTTTGGACTGTGCAAACCTTGGTGCTCTCTGGGAATTAGGGTGTACTTAAGTAAATGGAGCAGAATGAATAGCCCCTTTGGAGTAGGAGCGAGTATTTAGTCATTACACGCACTACAAACTCATGCTTGTTTATACTCGCTGGTAAATTTACTCTTCTTCAACAGGGCAAATGCTAACAAACTTGTGACCATTATAAAAATTCATATTATCTTTGGTGCATTATGTTAATTTGCTTACATACAATTTATGTGTGTTTCCTCCCAACATATGGGGATGAAAACTCGCATTTGGCGTCACGAATAGTCTTTCAAATATGTATATTTGACATATAAGAGGCTCCCGACCAAAATACCGAACTCGATAGTTTCGACTTTTTTTCATTTTATTTTACCGTTCATTAAGAGCGCACAGAGTGGTAGATGCAGGGTTTTCAGTTCGCCTTTGTATAATACGAAAAATCCACATTAAAAAATCCGAGGAGCTCGGTTTGAGCGATACAAGTGCGGATCAGAAGAGCGAACTCGTGCATTTTTTTATACAATTGCAATTTGTTGGAAGAAGAAGTAATCCATAAAATGAGCTGAAAGTATTTTTGGCATTCATTTCCTCTAAAGTACTTTGTTATTTTGGTTACGTATGGTGTTGAGGAAGTTATAAAAATAGATATGTTTTATGAACACATACGACCAGTTCTCACATTTTCGTATACTGACTCTCAAGAACTATTTGGCACTGGTAGCCAATAGAACGTAATTATTCGAAGGCCTATTAAATGTCCTACAATGAAGAATCAGACGTGAATTTCGATCGGACTTCAGGTTGAGGAATTGAAGATTGAAATTGATTTTGAAGAGAAAATTTGTGTTTTTATTTAAGCATTCCAAACCACATTGGTTCTTAGACTTGTCAACTGCCAGTTATTATGGTCGTGCTCCATCCCAGAGGCATTTGTTGGCGAAGAAGCATGCCGAAAAGTACAAAATAAGCTATCTGGATCTCATGATGTATAATTCAGTTATGGTCAACGATCATTATAAATTTCTGATGAAGTACCGTTAATCTGCGACGGCATTCCCAAGCTGTGCCACCCACCGTGTCATGCAGAGGCGTCTAGAGAGCCCGGCGTGGGCCGCCTGCTGATAGCTATTAAAACAGTGAATAGCAAAAAGCACAAGGAGAATGAGGGCCTGTGGAGTAGTCGGCAAAAACCCCTTCAACACAATCCTATTGTATGGAGATACGGGCACGCCTACGCCTCCGGCACTTACTCACCGGCAAAAGGAGCCGGCACTATTTTACCTCTTACAACTATTTACAAACGCCTCGGATAACCACAACCTCCTTATAATGGGACAAGCCAGCGCCTTGTCCGCCATTTATACTACAGGACGCCTCTTAATTCAGGCATCTTACAAGGTTAGCCCTTATCTACTATTCGAGATTCTGATCATTCAAGGAAAATATTGGATTACGTCTTTTTGTAAATCCTTGATTTATACTATCCATTAGTAAATTGGAATAATATTTCATGTTTTACCTTTTCATTAATAACAAATGGCTGAAGTTTGGAGGAGAAGGTAACATAGGGTTACTCAGCTCTCTATTTGCCGACCTCGACGTTTTCACCTTCATCAAAATTGGAAGACTAATATGTGCAGCTCATGTAGCTAGAATGGATGCCACTCCAAAACTGGTTATGACCGAGGAACTGCACTCCAAAAGACGAGTAGAAAGGCCAAGGATCGGATGGCTGGACAGCGCAGCCAACGATGCCAGAACTATTGGCGTTAGGAAGGTGGAGGCTCTTAGAGGAGGCCCAGTCTCGGTGACGTATGATGACGATAATACATAACAAAAATTATTTCATTTTTCTAGCCTGGATGGACTTATAAGTTTTTATAACGAAAAGCCAATATTCCTCATGAGGGTCGAACCACGTCCCTCCGCACTCTATCCATACTCATTTTAAAAATGTTATTACCTTTAAATTAATTTATTATTGAGTTATTTGGATAATGTTCTCGTGTGCTCTGGATAATTGGTTCTTACTTAGAACTGGTGTTCTGTGACATAGCATTGGGCAGTTCTTAGGTTTCTGACCTTCCAATCGGCTTTTCTACTCAGGGCATAAGCCGGGAAACCCCTCGTAGGTGGTAAATTAAAAGCTGAAATCTTACAAGTCGTTTTAAACAAGTCTTTGTATCCTTTTAAGTTCATCTTGTACAAACTGGTCAGAGAGGAATAGAATGAATAAGGCTGTTAAGCTTCTCACCTGAATAATGCAATATAGAGCCCCAATGGTATCGACACTCCCTATTGTGGTTCCTAGCACAATGCTGGTTGAATGCAAGAAGAAACATTTTAATTCTTATTGAAATCTATATACGTACATATATTAGGTGTGTGATCGTTGACAGTAGTCGTGCATTTCTCCCTCATCCCGACTTAAGAACCGCAGGTCCCCACAATGTTTAATTTATTTTCTTCAAAATGATTCATTAATGGATAAGTCCATTTAGAAACAATTTTCAAGAGTTTTTTCAACGTTTTTTCCTATTTCGGACACATCTCTTGGATGAGTCTACCAATTTTGGAGGGTCTCCGCGTGCTCTAGTGGCTAGGAACGCGAGAGATGTCGGTTCGAATCACGCCTGAGGGAGATTTACTTTTTTTAGCGATGGGATCTGAATAGAATCCCTGCCCGGCGCTAATGGCCTAGAAGCAGATCTTGGCAAGTTACCAGATTCTGTGAAGCATATTACTTCAGAAATTACAAAACGTTTGTGGTGGATCGAGCATGATTGAGAGGAACACGTATCAATATTTTCGTTGCTTGATGTTTGAAGACGATGAAACCAAACAAGAAGAAGAAAGAACCAAGACTACAGCCTTGCTGAGATACATGCTTACATCATAGGTCTGTAGATTTGAGAGCGTTCCTTCACAGCAGATGTCCGAACACACATTTATCTCGTCGAACAGATGGGACAGTCGTTTAGAATGATGGAAGATGGTACAGGTGAAAGAGCCCCAGATGTGCAGAGACTGGTTCTTACAAAAGAATTGGACACGGGCCCATGACGACCCACATCCTCCCTAGAATCGTCCACAACTAGATTATATTGTTCTTCAAGCCTCCGTAGAAAAATACAGCTATAATCAGAGAGAGTAGTCAGCTGTTTAGGTTAGGAACCGTAATAATTGGCCAATTTTCCGCTCCGTGTAGCTATTTTTGTTAAAATGTATGTATTATTTCATGTGCGCGTTCTATCTCTCTCTTTGCACGCAATATTTATGCATGGCTTAACACGTCGAGAGATTTACATAATCCTACACTTCGTACATTCTAATTACAGTTTAAAAAGCAGAGAAGTATTGAAACCTCTTATTACAATGTCTGTTACCTACACAAGTTTATATATATACATATATATATATATATATATATATATATATATATATATATACATATATATATATATATATATATATATATATATATATATATATATATATAATAACGTATACATATCACAACAAGGCAAGTCAATTCATCTTATACACCCAAAGCGTCATCACACAAAGGCATATTTATCTGAAACCAAACAATTTTATTTTCATATAAACCTCAGAGATGGTACCAGTAACAGGATTCCAAATATTCACAGCCGATTTACTTCTGATGGAGCCAAATAACAATAACATTGATTGTTGGAATTGCTGGATGGTGGAAATTGATGATTCAAAAGGATGAAAAAAGTCCGGAATTTCCCCAGGTGTTTTATTTGGCAAAACGTTTTCAGGGAGTAAGCCCCATTTTTAATGCCCATGCAATGGTTCTTATTCAGTCGAGCCGTGCTCCTGTTCTGCCAAATAAAATACCTGTGGAAATTTCTGACTTTTTTCATCTTTCTGTATAACAGTCATTTGTCGCTGCACCGTCTCTCTGAAGCTTTAGCTTAATTTGGTGAATTGACTTGCCATGTAAAGCAAAGTAGTGTATGTATTTGGCAACGAACCCAAACAGGGGATTCTAGGTTCAAATCCCTGCTTGGCGACGTAGGTTTTCTACAAAAATACGGTAGTTAGTTTTCGGATTGACCTTCTTGATAATTGTATATTAGATACAAATTACTTACGTAGATATCTATGTATGTATGTATTGGACACGAGAGTATCTGTATTTATTTATATTTATTCGTGAGCCGTAAATTCTTTTTAACCTTAGGACTAGAAAAATAGAATAATTTCGCAGGAAATTCTAATGAGTTAATGAAATCCTCGAGGGAAGGATACGAACGTGGAATGAGAGTAGAGAAAGAGAGAGAGCCAGAGAGAGAGAAAGAGAGATAAACGCCTACCCCATGGGTAATTGTCCGTAATGCTGGTTTAAAACGGACGGACGGAGCCCTCACGTCTGTATTAGTATTCCGCGCCTCTCCTCTACCCTCCCCTGCCAATTCCTTCTCCATTTCAGCCTGCTTTCCATTCCCAACGCGAACCCTCACCAAGATTTTTGCTACCCTCGCCCCCTTGCATTAATGAACTCTCACGTTTATGAGGGTGCTCTCCCTCTTCCGTCCGTTCCAACCCTCCCTTATGTAATATACCTACCTCCTCTGCCGTTAGGCTGGAATTGTTCTTTTTTATGGCCTAGAACGAATAAGGGATTCATCTGCTTCTATTTAAAATCCAGCTTCTGTGTTGCATTTTTTCGTCAATTGGTTAGGCCATTCCTTCAGTCGAGAATATTCATGAGGGCACTTGAAATTCGGACTTGGATTCAACAGATTCATATACCAAATTGCAGACATTTGGTTGGTTAGGTCAATCCTTGGGACGAAGAGGATATTCTTGAGGGCACTTGAAATTCGGACTTTGATCCAAAAGAATCATATTTTAAATTGCACCATTTAATTTGGAGACAACAACCTAAAAGTCATCATAGTCTTATTTCTTGAATGCCACTCAAATATACAATATGCCACTATAACCTAGGACTCCCTGTGGCAGGATGGTTACCTTATATGACTTTCTACAAGAAGATGCGGATTTGCATCCCGCATCCTGCCGGTTGAGTTTTTCAGTGATGGGCTCGCTCAAAATATGCCCACCGTGATCTTTGGGATAGGTTGGGAACACGTGATAGCAAGAGCTCATGGCCATATTTGCAGGTGCTCTGTAAAAATTAAAAAAAAAAAAAAAAAAAAAAAAAAAAAAAAAAAAAAAAAAAAAAAAAAAAAAAAAAAAAAAAGATATTAGGCAGACCGGATGACATTTTTCTGCGTATCAAGGTTTTTTTATTTATAATCATTTCAAAAGAGCTATTGTGTCCGACGTTTACACTCCGAGTAAATTTATGTGTTGCCTACTTCTCATCTCTATTCTGGAAAATCATAGAGCTATCCACCACGAAATATAGGAAAAAATAAATGGAAGTTAACAGGACACTCACTGAGAAAGTCTGACGCGAGGTAACCTTTACAAGTACCTTTAAACGAGTAAGGTCTTGATAGGCTTGTCGTAGATCAGTCGGAAAGGGCCTCGGGCCGAATAGGCAAAACATGGCGAGAAGCAAGAACGTTGACAGCTGATAACTGGCATGTACTTGTAGGTTATGCCTAACTAGAAATTAAAGTGTTAAGAATTATTGTTTGTTCACTTCTCGTTGTTGCACGGTATATGGAGTCTAGGAGTGTGGTAAACTATGGTCACTCCTTTCAGTAGAAACGGTTTTCAAAACATCTGGGATCTGACACAGAACAGGTGTAGAAAGAGCTTACCTTCGAACATTCATTAAATTTCAGGGAATTCTTAGTTTAGGAGAAAGATGGACTTCCCTGAGTGTGGTGGTACGAAACGTGTCTACCTGAGCTCTATTGGGTTACGGCCTCCTAACCATTTATATGAAAAGAGGAACTATTATTTTGAAATAAATGAATTTGTCCTCCCATTAAATAAGAAAGAGCAATATATTGCCTCGCAATAATAGTATGATTATATTTATCCTCTGCCCCTTTATATATAGATATATTTAAATAGTAGTGGTCTAATGGGGATCCGACTGCGTCTGTAACTAGGTGGGTGGGATCTCGCCGTAGGGAAGATAAAATTAGCTGCGGCAAAGATCTTAATATATCTGGGGGCAACCTCCCACCAGCTTTCCTTCATCTCCACAATTACTCTTGACACTTGTAATTTATTAACAAGTTGAATAGCATCAAATCAGCTGCGGCTTTAACGAGCTTTAATTATTTCTTTAGATTGTTTCTTCTTCTCATTTTGCCAGGGAATATAACTTTTGAGGTGGAGAACGCTTTGCATAGATAAGTTGAAGAAGGCTGTATTTGATATAAGATCATTGCTCGATATTTGTTTCTTTGATATAATTCTTATTGCGATTTTCTTCTAGTTCTATGGATATGAAAACCCAATGATGTCGAATAATCCATACGTCACAAAAATTGTTGCAAAAATAGTGCATTGGAATACTGCTTATCATTTAATTCTACTCTCTTCGCCTAATGTTTTTACGTTGAATGTAACGTGTTTGCTGGCCTGAAGGAGGCGCCACGTCTATTAGGCACGCTTTCCTGTGGTCTTTCTTTATTCAGTCCTACGGTCTCTTTAGGTTATGCCTTTCCCCTTTTTCTAACCTTCATAGAGGAATCAGTAATGATACTGCTGACTCAGTTAGTGAATCACCCACTCACTCATCATAGACTCAGCCGTTAATGTAAAATCACACTAGCCAGTTATGGTATGGCGCCAATATAACTGTAACCGAGAAAAATCTTTTTATTCTTTGATATAGTCTGTTTCTTATAGAGGTTTACTCATTAAAGCTGGGGGAAATATTTAATTAATTCCATTAAGATCAGATGTTCTTGCAATTTTTGTTTTCAGATGAATAGCTGACAAATGTTTTCCCTAGTCATGAAATGGCAGCTGCATTCACTATGTGGAGAAACATATTTGCGACACCAAACATATTCAATACTACTTTTTTTTTTATTGATCTTTATATATTGGTCTGTAGTTCTTTGTTATTTTGAAATTGAAGAATACTTTTACATTTTTAGCCATGATCTCGGCTGAAGCGGTGATGGAAGTTAGTAGGTGAAGCGGAAAAAAGATTACTCATTGTACGACGATGATTAGGAGGTCAATCTTCTCTAATTGCGGGGGAGGGGAAGCAAGGTAAATTACTCACTGAATAGTGCATCTTAGCAATTACGCAGACAAAGTACATCTTATTTGTTGTCATTCTGTAGCCTCAGAGACGTGTCTGATCACCTTGGTCTCGGTACTCTTATCTTTCCTCACCTCGTCCAATTCTACGGATGCCACTCATCCAGCCACTCTTTGGGCGTCAAGGGATTACTCAAAGGGTGAGGACTCTGTGGATATTAGTAACATTGTCCCTTGACGCTGAAAGCGCTCTTCGTTTATGATTAAATAAATGTGTTCCAGTCAAGATCCTTTGTGGCTAAAACACCGCAGCTATTAGATATCCTAGATTATCTAAATTTCCTCGCTGAGTCTATTATATGTCCCTGTATGTGCGGCTTCGGCCGTCAACGGTGGTGGTTTCAAGAATTTTCTCAAATTCAAATTAGTGCTTTCTCCTAACCAATAATAATAATAATAGTAATTATAATAACAAAAATAAACAGAATACGATTTTTTTTAATGCAAATTATCGGTTAATGAGAATGCTGATCAGCAATCAACTCAGATTAGTCTACTGATAACAGATTTCTTTACATTGTGCAGGTCTTTTGCCTCGTTGTTGGATATATGTTACAGTAAAAATCAGGCTTTCAGCAAGTAAGAAGAACACAATCAAGTTGAGCGATCTGATGAAATCTGTTAAAAACAGGAGAAAACTCTGCAAACCAGCATTGGCTACAGAACAGGCACAAACAAGACTATTCAATATCGATATCAATGTGTCTGTAGTTCAGTTTTAACATTCATATTGCTTTCAAATACTCCGATTCAATTGGCGGTCCGTAAATGAAACTTAAGAAAATTAGAAATTAACAGTTTAAATGTGTTCGAGCTGCGTGAGCAGAAGGTACGTTCGTCGTTAGGAGCCATGACCGAGGCATATTCCGTAACAGCTAACCATCCGTGGACCACCTGTTAGTTCCAATGGTTGTTAGGGGGTGTGGGGGCTGGTTATTAATGCGTGTAGTCTGTTCATGTCATGGCTGTGAGCAAGCACGACACAGTCCTGCAATCTTACTACCAGCTCAACTCAACGTGACCTGTATTTTCTTATGTACCCCTTGTGGCCATATTTCTTGTGATCTCGCAGCAAAACTCGCAATATGACAATAAAACCATGGCCATAAACTTCTCTTATCCAAAGTTTAAATGGTTCAGAAGATATCGTTGACCATGCAGACTAACCGATGTTGAAACAGTCCACCACTAGTAGTTTTAGTTAATAAAACTACATTTTGAGATAAAAATGAGTTTTAATTGCAAGCATTTCAACTTCAAGGCTTCAACAGGGCTCTTCCGTCTGAAAGTCGCTACATCATTTTCACGTTTTTCGCAGAGTCCGTCGGAGTTAAGGTGTCCGTTTGGAAGAGAGATTCGTAATGGTTCTCCTGCCAACCCCCTTCCACTATTCCTGACTTTATTCAGTGCTCTGTCAGTTCTTTAATGGTTTGCACTTTATATATCTTCCCAAGCCATATTTTCCTCGAATCTCATCCATAATTTGCATACATCTAAGACACGATTCACACACAAGTGTCGAGTGGGGCGGGCGTGGCGGGGGTTTTTGCCACCTCTATGTAATCCAATGGTCCAATCCACATTGAAGTGGCGTGGCGGTGGGGTGGGCCGCCAGTCCCACTCGCCACTTGTGTGTGAATCATAACACTACTCCCTTCTTAAATATGTGAATTGTACTTAGAAGATTTAATCTAATATTGTCCATGGTAGGATTGAGTTAGTTGAGATCTTGGACAGGGGTAAGCCAGCGCGAGCCCCAATTCCGTGCAGGAACACTCAACATAAACTGACTCTACCGACCTTACGGCGCATTGTCCATGCCTGAATGGCCCCACCTATGCCACCTGCTATAATGTAGATATGACGTGGGTGGAGATTGACGATAATGTCTTGCCGCATAGGCTAATGAGTACTACATCTGGGTTATTAGTGGAGGTTGGAAAGCGGTGGGAGGCAAACTCTATTGTCCCTCCACAGCCATCCGACCGGAAGCAGATAGCCTCAGCGGCATGATTACTTCCGCTTCCTCCTTTCGACCTATAACTGCACCTCAGCAGTCCCACGTGAATATCTAATGGCACCATTTATATTCCTCCTACTTCTTCATTCTGATATGTCGTTATTTTCTTTCAAACATTTTTTTTTTTTTTTTTAATACTGTTAATTTCATGTAGTAATGATAAGATAAATTAATACTTCGCTTTTCAGGTTCTTGAATATTTTCAAGGAAATTGGTAAAAAAGGTTGTGTACCATTTTTTGTTTGAGGGGTTTCCCAAGTAAAATGAATTACAGATCAATATCACTAAAAGAACCTCTTGTGTTTTTTGGCTGTAATACATTGAGATAATATCGATGATTCCATCCGTCCTTGTTCTTATTAGCATTCCCTGGTGCACGCCTAAGATTTTATCTTTGTATAGCCGTCTGTTTAGTATCCCATAGCCCGTCCCTTGGCCACCTGTCCAATTATGAGTTCTGAAAATAAAATAAGAAACAGTATGTCTGATCATTGTCTTTATATATTCTTTTGGTTTGGAGGTCGAGCTGTCGAATGTGTTCAAGTCCTTGATACAGTTTATATTTCTTTTTAAGCAAAAGTTTCGGTTTAATTAAAAGCCCATTGAGAATCTTGTTTGTTTGGCTAATGCTTATAATAATAATAATAAATAGGTCAATAAAAAGTATTCTTCTAATGAAAGGGTCTCCAATGAAAATAATATTAAAATTTATTGAAATTCTTTTGCAATAATTCACAGAAGGATCTGGAAATGATATTTAAGAAAGGTAATTCAAGTTTTTTCTTTTCGTTATCTGCTCATCCGTTCATTATTGTATAAATTGTACATTCTTCCCATTCTTAATTACATTCCATATCTTTAAGCATTCAGGAGTCTGTCTGTTGAAAGTACAAAGATTTGAGTTTCTCTTTTTGGGGGGAAAGTTGTGTTTGGTGTCATGTCCTTAAGATTTTAAAAGTTCTTCAAGGTGTACAGGCTGCTTAAGTGCTTGATTATTTGTGTTCTTTGGAAGAGTTAGTTTTGGTTTTGGAATATAAATATTCCGGTCTTTTTTGTTTGTTGTATATGCAATTGATTATACGAAATGGCGTAATATCTTCATAGAATATGTGCGCTGGACCTTGAAGCATTTCAGTATTGCTGCATTTCTTGGAATAGTTAATATTGCTGTCAACGTTTCTGAACATTTTGTATTGTAAGTTGTAAAATTTGAATAGTTCTGCTTCTTTTGGAAAACCAGCATTGGTTTCATTGTCTTCAGGGATTTACAAGTACGTGTGGTGATAGGAGACGCCTTTGAATATGTGACCTCCTTTTTCAAGCGCTAAGCGTGTTATGTCTTAATGGTTTCAGAAATATATGTCTTGGTAGTGAAGGATTTTTGCGTATTTTGCGATAGTTGTTATTAGGTGTTTAAGAATGCTGGACTACGAATGTTTTAAGTAGGAGCAATTGAGTATTTATGCTTCTTTTGAAAGAATTATTATTGGCGTCATGACTTGTTTTAAAATAATTTCCTAACACTTTTTTACTCTGCATAGTAATGATAGTTATAAATTACTGATTCATATGGCGTGGTTATTTTAACTACTTTGTATCTTTTTGTTCGTTCATTATGCCTGAAAGAAGGAGGTTATTAATACTCAACGTCTGTTTCCGGCTCACATCCATTCTCACATACCACATTGGTTGTATTTCGTGTGTGTCGTTGCCCCTGCCTGCTTCACTATTATTATTCATTAGTTGGACTTCCTCTTACCTCCATCCTCCTAGCTCGTGTCATGAATTCCTGATGTCCCATCAGTGCCTTGAGTAGTTGTGACATGCTCTTTGGTAGCTGGGAGGGCGTGGGGGTTAAGTGTGGATGCCTCTGGCGGAAATTGAGCGACTCGTCCGTGACGGCCTTTCATGGCTATCGCTAATGAAGGGTTCACACGCTCTTCCCTTTAATTGTTCTTTAGCCGCCTCTTGGCTATCTCCCGGCTCAGAGCTGCCTTCTCTTACTAATCCACTATTTGTCCTCCTCTCATTCAGCTGTACAACCCTTTTCTCTCATTTAAAAGTCGGACTTGCAGGAGCTGCAGGGATATTTTAGCATGTTACCGTGTTATCTGGAAGGAGCTTGGAGTAGAAACTCCACATTTTCCACCTCCCATGGAACGAAACTTCAAAGAGCGACTTTTTCGGACTGATTTGGCCCTGTGGAAGGTTAAGCCTGAAACTATTCTCTGAGACCTTATAAGGTACGTCATATATGTCTTCTTCATTGATCATTGCCAACAGATATCTTATGCTCTTGGGATATTGGCCAATGAATACCTTGAGACATCTATAATCAACATGAGTCGGGGAATTTTCGTGTTTTTCGAAATAAAACTAGATTTTGCTGTATGGTACTCCGAGGTATTGATATCCTGGCAGAAAACAACATTGTACGTTTTGAACTTTATCCTGAAATCCATATCATGTTTCATGGCTATGTTTACCATCGTGCACACACCATTCATTTGGTTTAGTCCCTCTTGCCGGCACTACGTCGTGGGTATGTTGAGCGGTGAGGTTAGTGCTTCGTAGGGTAATATCAAAGGAAAGTAATGAATGGATAATTCAGGTGGGGAGCTAGAATATGGACGGATGGAATTAGCCCTCGCTGGGTTTATTAAATTATTTCGAAAAGGGTTAGGAGGTGGCGAGTTGGCGGTGAGGACTATCCCCTGCAAAAACCCCGCCTCCGTAATGAAGGCAGCAACTCTACCCCTCGTATCCCTCCCGCCTTCAAATTGAGTTTAATAATAATTGCTTAAAAGCCTAAACCTTTCTCCCTCCGCCTCGGGTATTACCTTAGCGAATGACCCTTCTCTAATTAGCTACATTCCTCTTTTATCCCCTTACAAAGGGGCGTGCAGTATCCGTCTCTCTCTCTCTCTCTCTCTCTCTCTCTCTCTCTCTCTCTCTCTCTCTCTCTCTCTCTCTCCTCTCTCTCCTCTCTCTCCTCTCTCCCACCCCTCCTCTTTTTCTATCCCTTATTCCTCCGGATGAAGGCAAATTGTACTAAATAAGGTTCTTCGACCAGTATTATCTGTCATGGAAATAAACCTCATTATCTGCACTCAGTTGCAAACTGATAAAACCTTGTTAAATGAGAGTAAACAAGTTAATTCGGTTGTTGATTTTTCTTAGTAGTATATTTTTGTTAAAATCATATTTGTCTTAAATAAGTGAAAGAAAACATTTCTAGGTCACGGGAAAGAATTTTTCTCTGACCGCTGTAACACTTTTAAAGGCTGTTGTGCTGAATGCCGTGGTAGTATGAGGCTCGGTTCCGGAGGGCTGGCTTTCAGTTGGACATTTTTCCGGAGTGTTGGTGCGTTTCGGTTATGAGCACGGTAGAGTTAGTGGGTTCGTGGGGGACTAGAAGCGGCGAAGCGAGACGGACACGAAGGCAACCGCCCGTCACTAACTGCTACCTTTCACTTCCCCTGATTAGGCGTTATTACAGTCCCTACCTTATCGCCCATTACCTCTACTATAGCCGCTGGCCTCTTCACAACGGCCTCTTCCGTCATTTAAATAAGACCAACAAATTTGACAGATTGCTTTCGTCCGAATGGTAAACACTCTGAAAGCTAATAGATTCCGAAATGACCAGTCATTATGATAAGAAACGTTGTTCAAATATATAGATCTCCTTGGATTGTGGCGCTTTCTCTACTTATCCACAATATCCAGTTTACCTTGTATCTTTATGTAAAATCAACTATATTAGCAGATAGCGCCGACAACGTTGTTGGTTTTTGAAGGCGACATTCGCCGATCAAAATTGGCATTCGCCTGGCTTTAAAATTGAGGCGTTCGACCAGAAGGGCGAAATCGACAATTCCAATTTTTGAGAAAATTGCACGAGTTCGCCCTTCTGGTCCGCGCAGCTAGCTCAAACCGAACCCTTTGTATTGTTTTTTCTAAGTGGAGTTCTCGTATTATGACAAGCTCTACCTACCACACAATGGGCTTTTGATAAATTAATGAACGAAATGAAAAGCATCACTGGCGAGTTCGCCCTTAAGGTCTGGAGGTCCTCATTAAGGTCCAAGAAGTGTTCCGTTATAATACTTCTCACAGGTGACTTAAGAGATGTAGATATCCGTAGTAGCGTTAAGAAGTGAAGTGATGTTTGAGATTCTGCTAAGGTAATACCTGCTCTTTGGTAGCCTTCTTAAGCGTAAAATGCCTAGGGAATAGGAGGCAGACCACCTTAACATAGAAGTGACCTTGGGTAAGGGTAGGTTTTGGTAGCAAAGCAAGCCTTCTTTCTTCTTAGCTAAGTTCTTGGGCATTTTGGCGATCCGTTTGATCAGTATTTTCGCCTCATTTGATGCGCGTTGGCAAGGTCCCAGAGAATTATTAATGATATGAAGACCTAGGCGTTTTTAGCTGAAGAAGGCTGCCAAAAGGCACGCCAAAGCGTTAGAAATGTTTATTTTCCTGAAAATATGCCGTTTTATCTTAGCCGAAACCCAACTATTCCTTGACTTGTTACCATTGGAATATTTAGAATCGATTGAACCAGGCCGAGATAGAAAAGTGCTTAGACTGTGCGTCGCCTCCATCAGACTATTAGTTATTAATGAATAAATAGAGGGGACACCGCCCCCTTCCCTCCCATTGATTTAATTAATTACTGAGGGCCGGTTGTTAAGTGTTTTTGTCGTCCTTCCCCACCCTTCCCAGATGAATAGCCTTTCCAGATCCTTAATATCTTTTTTGATGAATGCCACTATAATTATGTCTGCCCTCTAGTAAGTGAGTGGGTAATCGTTGCTCGTTAACTCTCCTCTCTGTTCCCCGTTCTCTTTTCATTAGTTCTTTGTGTGGCTGTGCTTGACGCCTTCTCAGAATACAGTTGGACCTTTTATTAATTTTTTTTTTTTCAGAGTCTCTTTGGGGTTTGTATCGTCGCTTTATGCAAAACGTCTTTGAGTAGCATTTTCTCTTTTATCACGATTAATTTATTTGTATCTATTTTGGAATCACTTTGTATCTGACTGGTTTATATAAAGATTATATCAGTTTCTTTCCTCTTGCTGCCATCGCCTTATTTAAGTAGTCTTTCGATATGATATTGCCTAAACAAATGGGACGTAAGTTCCGACATTATCAAGAGACTATTGAGGTAGTACTGAATCTGATATGTTAGAGCATTTATGCTGAGGTTAAGTCCAGGGTCGTCCAGGTAATTTGTTTGTTATGCAGGTAAAGTATTTGTCTCTCCTTAGGTCGTTGCCTCAGTATAAGTGCTCTGAACTAACAAACCAGACACAGTACTACCTCAACAGTGGTTTCTTAATGACGTACTTACGTCGAAAGCGGTCGCCCACCGATTTAGCGACGACGGTCACCACCAACAGTTATGACAGCAATATATTTGCTGGTGGACCCAACCCCTTAGATTATTTTCCTAAATGGTAAAACGACTGGACAAAATTGAATAAACTATGACAAATATTTCTCGAAATCATCGAAATGCCTTCCAGTCTATGGCAAAATATGAAAGAGGAAGTTTTAATCTCTGGACTTATAATTGTAGACATACGAATAATCCAAGAGTACTTAATGACCGTAAAAACAAGCGTATTATAGAACCAAACGTGAAACACAAGCATAATCTAGGCTTACCACTTGACTTGTACGAATTAATCAATGTATCCCAACAATTTATGCATGTTATAAAACAATCACTATAAACAAATTTACCACTTTCCCAACATTCACTGCGAAAGTTGATCCGGTCAATGATAATACTTGTCCGGGCGAGGTCATTGGCAGTAATGACCCAATCTTTCCCCGTGAATCAAAAATTGTACCACGTCAAGCATTAAAACGAGCGCGGAATCAGTACTTTGGTCTTGTGAAAACAACACTTAGTGTAACTATTAAATACCCCTTTATATGTGGTTTTAATGGTCTAGACACGGTCGCCAAAGAGGATAGGAGAGAGCTAGAAACAAAGAGATCTCCCCCTGACCCTCTCCTATTATTTGCAGTCCCGGACAAAGAAGATCCTTAGGGGGGTACTTTAGGACCCCAAGTGCCCGAATCCTTTTGTGCAGGACCCCGGCAATTTGTGTCCTTTACTATCCTGTCAGGGAGTCCTTTCATCTTTTTCTCCCTAAACTCCCCCACTCGACTCCCATCCCCAAGCCCAAAGCATTATTTCATCAGGCATATTTATACCCAGACCTCATTTTTCTAGCCGTCGACCCTCTTCCGGGGCTTCCTTTATATACATACTCTTCACGTTGTAACTTGAAAATATGTTTACATTTATCTTGGATATGTGTGAAAGCATACGGTAATGTAGGTCTTACTTCATTGAAGGTTGGATATTTCTCATATTCTTTTGCAAGAGTCTTCAACAATAGCATACTGCGGTTGTTTCATGACTACGCCATTAGAGATAGTTGAAGTAGAACTATTAATAACGTTTAACAAAATTGCATCCACAATTTACTAATTTTTCTCAACGATTAGTGGCAAACAATGTTTAAATAAAAAATAAAACGACTCGTCAAAAT
The DNA here is from genome assembly GCA_946811695.1 of Gonocerus acuteangulatus. Classification (NCBI taxonomy): domain Eukaryota; kingdom Metazoa; phylum Arthropoda; class Insecta; order Hemiptera; family Coreidae; genus Gonocerus; species Gonocerus acuteangulatus. The sequence goes on from OX328125.1 coordinate 35,752,833, forward strand.
CGTGGTTAAATAACAATTCTAAGAAAACAAATTGCTAATTTGTTATAAACACTTTTTAACATCGCAGTGTTATTTCATGTTTGTGCTGGCAGATTCATTGTGTACAATCTAAATATTGTGCAAGTTCTAAATGAATTGGAAACGCTGAACTTATATAAAGCTGTCATCAAATAGAGCTTTATATCTATTGCAGGAATTAACATGCCATGCCGTATCCTATTTGGTTTTGGCATCCGCACAAGGACAGGTGTGGGTGTCATAATCAAATCTGTTCAAATCCCAGCCTGGCAAAATTATTTTTCTAGAGTTAAATGTTTTACCATTTCTGTTATTAGATTTTAAATGCACCAAACCGTGAAAAAACAGCAATTTTCACTCTATTTAAAAAAAAATTATTATTTTTTTTTTTTTTTTAATTTTATAGTTGCTCTTTATGTTGTTTTCTTTTTTCCCAAAATGTATTGCATATATGTTTTACTTATGTGCAAATTTCAATTTTTCTTTCTTTGCTTTTGTTTGCGTCCTACAAGTGTTATAGAACCAATTGTCCAGTTGTGGGATCCTAAAATCAAATAAAAATAAATAAATATTTTAAAATTACATTTGTAATTACTTCAATCCCTGAACGAACCATTATTAGCCACAGTCATCCCAGAAATATTTCCTAAAAATCCAGCTTTTCTGCTTTTTAATGAGCCCTTTTCCTTCGGTAAGCCTTCCGATATTTTATTAAAATCGCCATGAAATTGTTACAAGTTCGATACCACTTGTCTACACTCTCCTCGATTGCCTTTAATAATATGTACTTAAATATGGGCCCAGTTGTTAAAAGATTTCTAATGGGCCATTCATCGCTCAAGGACATAGTGTTTGGGCAATTCATGGACGGTTTGCATCATTGAAGAGGATACTTGAAACGGTGGAGAGTTTTTTTTTTCGTTGGAGGGATGGAATTAATATATTTATCTCAAAAAATGGCCTCCAGTTTTTTTTCTCTTTTAAATAGAAAATCAGGAAGAAAATATTCAGTAGACCGATTACAGTAAGTTGGAAAGTCTGATAAACACGATAAGTAGGGACTGTCAGACTCCTGTAGGACTTATAAATACCATAATACTTTTGAATAAATAATCTTACAGTCTTTCAGCAATTCTTCCATAATCGTTAGACAATTCTTTCCAATTTATTTCTAATATTTACAAGCATTTGTGACCTTCAGCATGAGGCAATTCGTTTAGCATTTTCCTAATATTAACGTGGGAGCCATTATTGCCTACATGTCTGAGCAAAAGTTTTTTTTTAATTTTATTTTTGTGCCTTAAGTATGTGCGAAAAATGAGCACATTTCTCAGGGTAATAAGATTTAACATTGAGCGATTTACTAAAATCGCATTAATGCGGCGGATGGTTTTAATGAAAATACTCACGGTCATATAATTACTAATTATTAACAGCCCATGTTCTAAACCTTCCACACCCCTGCATTATTGATTCATTAGGGGTTGGTTTAAGTATTATGTCAATGGGCTGTGTATAATTTTTAATTATGTGACCAGAAATAGCTTTATAAGCTCCGAAATAGGCAACAAAAGACCATGTAAAGTAAGGAATAAACGATTTGTTGCTGAACTAATTTTATTTTTTTATTATTGACCTTACACCACATTAAAATGATCTCAGAATTATATATATATATATATATATATATATATATATATATATATATATATATATATATATATATATATATGAAATAACATAATTTACAATTAATTATATATTACAATTATTATAACCTCATAATTTAAGTCGGGTTAATGAATGGTTTAATGAATCTACATTCTCATTCCATGAATAAAAATGAATAATAACACATTGTGAGATCAAGTAAAATTTTGTTTTATTTATACATAATACATAAATTTAAAAAAGAAACTTAATTTCATTTTAATACAATGCTATACAATGAAAAATTACAGTTTTCCAGGAAAACTGATCTCATTGTGTTTATTGTAAAATGTATGAAGAATTTAAGTAAATAACTACTTATTAAAAAAATAATTTTTTAGATAAATTACTATTTTGCTATGTCGCAGAATAAACCTTTCTTAATTATGGCTAGTTCCGTTGAAAGAAGACAAAAATTAGTTGTAGATAATCCTCATTAGTTTTCGATTTTGTTTCGCCTTTGTCGCCTGGGGAAAAAATAACGCCCTAACTCCTGAGGCGTATATATTAAATACACTTTTTTTACAATTGCGGCCTCAATTCTTGTTCTTTCATTGACATACAACTATAAATAATTATTTATTTCAATTTTAACGTCCGTTTATAATTAACTCAGAATTTTCGGACGGGGTATCCATAGGTCACCACCCCTTTCTAGCTTCTGTAGTCGGAATCGAACCAAAGAAGAAATCAAGGAATGTTTGGGATTCGGCACAGAGAAATCTTCAGATTTTCAGAAAAATCTATATTTTAAAAGTTTCGCCATTCTCTTTGGCTGGCTGCTTTGACTAAAAAATAAATATACACAATTACAAACGAGAATAATCACAGCACTAAAAAAAGTTAAGATCATGACAAAAGATTAAAAAAACAATTTTTTAAGTGCATATTAGGTAAACAAAGAATTTGTGAACACATTGATCAACTTCTGCATAAAACTACTGATCAATTTGTTTAGAAAAAATCGTTCGAAATATAGATTTTTCTGAAAATCTTGCTTTTTCTCTTAGCCGAATCCTAACTACGCTTCATTTTTGATCGCCTAAAACGGCTATCTTCATCTCATCATAAGTAATTTTGTTTTATTATCTTGTATTGAAGTACATTTATAACATAACTCAAAATGAAATCCTGTTCGTCCAAATATCTAGAATGGTTTATCCTTATTGAAATAGCATATATAAATTCCTTTGCCCTATCTTCAAAGGAACTCACTTCGCTTAAATTGATTTTCTGCCTACGTATTTGTTCCACCATTATTCATTATACTTTTCCCTATTCTCTCTTTTCCCCTTCATCATACTCCATTTTCTCTTCTGAGAATATGTTCTGGACTAATAAATGACTTGATTTCCTCGTGTTATTATGATTTCCTCGAATCAACTCTTTCATCAATGAAGTCAGCTAATTAGCTACTTGGCTCAAGTAATTTAGCTTTTAATTGGAATCATTGCATTGTGAACTATTTCTTGAAATTAATTAATTTAACCTAATCTGATTGCATTGTTATGTTGTATGCATAATTGCTTAGTTTTGTAATGGTTGTAATAATGCACCTTAGGCATTGTGGTTGATGCAATTTACCTACAAAGTTGTGTTTTTAATTAGTCATGCAATGTTAAAATTTAAATGTTTATGATTGACCATTGCCTAATTTCATTTTTTCATATTGGTAATAAGCACTTACTGAGATATTGATTGAAAAATACAAAACAAAAAAAACCCTTATCTTAATGTATTTGGCCATTCTACTATTTGGCATTCCTTTGTATTATGTCTACTTTTTTTTTTAGATGTATTTAAGGAATGTGGGACTTTGTGGGTGGTCAGTTTTTCCTCTTCTTTACGTTCTTGTAGTGTTTTGGGTATCTTGTTAAATGTGGTTAATTCTAGGGCAATTTATTAAGATGTGCTTATTCTTCCTGTACACACGTAGGATGGCGGAGTCAGTGCTGCGGCTCCCCAAAACAACTTCTTCCATCCTGTTGTTACGTTGTTCTGTTTTCCTGAGTCTGTGTTGGTAGGACCAGCTACAACATTTCTTTTATGACACTTTTCAAAACATTGATGCATGGTTATCCATTCCTGGATTGTAATGAGGATAGGGACTATTCTGGTCTCTTCTTATTTTCATGCCCAACTAGCTGTTACTTGGCGTGCCATGCTACACCTACTTTCTGCATCTAGCAAAGGAAAAATAAATTAGAAACGAAATAAGTAATATTAAAATCTTTGTTTTTCGGATTCACAGTTTCGAACCCATGACCTCCAATCTGTGAGTACTAGGGGATTTTACCCAAGCCTATGACACTTCCCGGATCAAGACCTACACGTGTGCCAAGTTTGGCCAAAATCGGTCGAACGGTGTGGATTTGTTTAAGGAAGAAACATACAGACAGACAGCTGGTAGACTTTTTTGACCTAGCCTACGAGACTTCCCGTATCAAGACCTACCAGTGTTCCAAGTTTGGTCAAAATCGGTCAAACGGTGTGGATTTGTATAGGGAACAAACAGACAAACAGACAGACACGTGATTTATATATATATATATATATATATATATATATATATATATATATATATATATATATATATATATATATATATATTGATTGTTTTTAGTAATCAAAGATTTGAGGTGTATCTTATTGAAGGAATTTAGATGAAGGAAACCTCCCTGGCCACCTTAGAATCCATGATTATTAGAGTTTCTGTTTCTGCATCTAGTCTCACCATTTTGATCAGTTAAAGTTCTGTTGCAATGTCCTTTAGAGGTACTATTTTTATGTTTAAAGGCTTTTTTGTTTTCTTTCTCTCACTCTCACTCCCTTTTTTTTTATTTCTCTTAGATTTATTTGTTACACCAACTGAACTTTTCTGTAAATTCTTCTCAAAGGCTTTCACCACAGCGACCTTAAGTAGACTTTAGGAAAAAACTGATATGTGGCTAAAATATCGGCTTACTGTGAATAATTGGCGGATACTGTACTCCTTTACAGGATATATGATGTAGATTGCAAATGGCGGACAGGACTTGCAGATAGATATCAAGGAGTATTCTGAGCGAGTTGGATATAAATTGAAATATCAGTCGCTGAGGATTTTGCAATTACCAGACAGCTTGGTGTAACATATCCCTTGCAAGGTAGTCTCAGATCTCAGTCTAGAGATATCTCCCAGTCCGCTCTTCATATCCAAGCTCCTTAATAATCCACTTCTCTCAAGAGTCCTGTCAACCTTTACTGATAACAGAATTATAGGGTTTTTAGGAGAAATATTTCATTTTTAAATATTCGAGTGTTTCGCCTTCCCTATTGAGAGGAAACCCGACGACGCGAAAGGCAAAAGTTGGGTTTTTATGTATGGGTGTTCGGAAATAACAAAAATATAATTGTCATGTGAAGGCAACAGACCAAAGGATGGCTTACGCTATGTATTTTTTATAGACGCCTGCCTTTTACTCACATTTTTTTCTAGTATCCACATTTTCCTTACTGTCCACAGAAATTGCCTGATGTTGATGAATTGGACACACAAATTCTTAGACTGGAAGTCTAGGTTTATTAACCTCCAGAATCCTGATATCAGAAGACTGTTTTTGAGCGAATTTCGCGTTTTGGATTAACAGGATTCTTTAGGTATAATGCCGTGGGAAAACGAATAAAACAGCTTTCGAGTTAATATCAATAACCACGAAGACAGGTATAGTTGGGATTCGGCTAGGAGAAAAACGTCAGACTTTCAAAAAGAAATCTGTATTTTGGACGTTTCGACTGCAACAATGGCAGCCTTCTTCAGCTAAAAAATATATACAACTTATAAGTAACGAAGTTGTACAACTAGTAAGTAAAAGACAGGCAGAAATTTACTTACTAGTTGTACAATTTCGTTACTTATAAGTTGTATATATTTTTTAGCTGAAGAAGGCTGCCATTGTTGCAGTCGAAACGTCCAAAATACAGATTTCTTTTTGAAAGTCTGACGTTTTTCTCCTAGCCGAATCCCAACTATACCTGTCTTCGTATCTCTACAGCGGCTAACTATCTCCATCTACAATATCAATAACCGTTATCGAGAAAAGTGAAAAAACCTAGAATTTTAGTTTCGGATCCGGGAGCATTTGATTTCATACAAAAACGCTTATTTTGCGAATTCCGAAAGGACGATCTCAGCCGATGAAAATTGCGCTTAAACTATCTTATACTTTTCCTAGGTTTTTTAAAATAGATTTCAGCAGTAAAATGTGTCAGTCAAGATAACACCATAAAAAGTGAGAATGATTTGTTTATTTTTGAGTTTGTAATATCACGTTCCTTTTGAACTGTTTGAAGTTGATAAACACAGGGAGGAAATGGATTGTTTCTAGTCTTCTGTTGATAGACACATTCAAACCATTATAGCGCTAAAAATACGTCTTTTCATGAGACTTCCTTTGAGATTGTGTTTTTCTTTAAAGCGGTAAAATGAAGTTATGAATAGAATATAAATTTTAAGAGAAAAATATTAATAGTTTCTGTTCTAAGCCTTCGAAATCATACCAGAAATAAATATGGTATGTGCTTATGACTTCCCGCGGTTGTATACACCCTTCAAAACCACAAATATATATATATATATATATATATATATATATATATATATATATATATATATATATATATATATATATATATATATATGTAAGGAGCACACTAAGATACTACAGTCCTTTTGAGCTCCTTCAAGAATCAATGTGGATTTTCCTGTTGTCTGTAGCACCATTTTGTTTTTTTTTTGTTTTTTTTTGCGATTATATTGTTATACTTTTAAATGTTATTACTATTGCAATGATTTTTACATTATCTTTCCTTCTTTTTAAGGTAAGCCAATCCTTTAGAAGACATATTTCCCAACATAAAGAGCTACGTGAGTACCCACATTATGCTTGTCTCCTGTGAGTCTGCCTTTACTGCCTTTGAAGCCATAATAAAAATTCATGACTGACAGATTGCATCTGTGCTCTGAGCATTTACAGGAGCGCATAACTCCTTTTTATGATAAGCACTTTACGCTGTTTCGTTTTAACCGCCTCGCCTCTTTTTTTCTCTGCCGCCTTTCTTACCGTAAAAATTACTGTTCTCTTTTAGAACAATTATAATTTTTTTTTTCTTTTCCCTAGTTTATTAGTCTTCACTCACCATGCCCGTTTTTATTATTTATATTATTTGCGAAGGTAGAAAATTATACTAATCATAATGAAAAATAATTGATCATTATCAAGAGGAAATGAATACCGAAATTAACTCACCTACAGGTTCCTAGAACCTACAGGTTCCTAGAACCTTCAGACAAAAGGACTCTAGAAAATCAGAGTTATTTTAAATCTGACGAACTTCAATTTCCAAATTTTTGAAAAAAAAGATTAATTTAGATTATCGTAAATTTTTTTTTTGAAGGTGTATTCCTGTCAACATTTCATAAAATTTTAGTTAAAACACTCGTGGTGAGTAGAGCGGGTCTATGATGGTGATTTTGCCGGTGGTTAGAGGCATGCGCAGTAGAACTACATTCGCCTACTAGAATTAATATTATTTACAAAGTTGATGATTGTTTATGGTTTTTAGAAGAAACTATATTTATTTATTTTTAGTTAAATTTTTTGCGCACGGTTCTCTATTGATAAGCCAAATTATTAATTAAAAAAAAAATATTTGGTATTCTGTGATTTTGTGAATGTGGTAGTAATGCCTGACTGCTGTTCACAAAATTCATGAGATGCCTGTAAGTTGTATTTTTTTTTTTTTTTTTTTTTTTTTGTGCTATCAGAGTTATCAGTGTTTAAGGGTACTTTGTAAGGCTCACACAGTGGTTTGACTTGTTTTGTAACAAATAGTGCGTCCGCATATCGTCGATACAGGTGGAAAGTATTAAATGTGAAAATTGGCTTGGTGCCTTATAGATAACAGATAACTTTACATAAATTTTATCTTGTAATATATATTAATTAGATTTACTGCAAATTGGTAAGTTTAATTTTCGGTGTTTGATAATTATTTTTCTTTAATTTTTGAGTTTTTGACAACGTACATCAGTACAACAGCAATCGTTTTTTACTTTGCTTTTGTATCAACGTTATGCCCGATTCGCAGTCTTGTTAATATGAAGTCGAGACATCTTGTTCTTCATTTACTTGACCAACGCGGTCTCTACTTATGCATGGTCTCCTGGTACGCCTTTCTTATAAATGTCACTTACCTCTATTTTACAAGAGTTTAACTCCATACCCCATAATTATAACCCAACAAAAAAAATTGTATGCAATTAGGGAAAGAGGTAAAATAAAAAGCAATTTGTAATTGAAATCATATTAGTAGGTAACTTGTTACCTAAGCCATCGGATATAGGAATGAGAACGCTACCCAATCCACGGAAGAGAAGGGCTTAAGCATAAATCATGCGGATTGAGAGGCAATCATTATCTCCCAATGAATGATATTAATCAAAATCCCTGTTTTACTCCCAGTTCCGCTCTACAGAATGACCACTATCCTACGGTACTAAATCATTCAGCTATGCATCTAGATGCATTTATCATTCTTCCTGTATTCCAGGGAACATTTTCATTCCGCTAGGTGCTCTCATAAATCAGGATCCTATTACACCAATCCTTAAGGAAACTCTTTACATATTTCTACTGTATACTTTTATTTATGGTGGGCTTCTCTTTCATCAGTATTTATTTAAAATATTTTTGCTCTTTATATATATATGTATATATATATATATATATATATATATATATATATATATATATATATATACATATATACATATACATGCATATATATTTGGATGGAACGGCATTTCTCTCCAGCGGTGGTACTCCTCCTCACTTATTCCTGGAATATTTCGATGGGTTCATCTCCATCTTCATCAGCCAGGTGTTTGTTTTTTCTTCCTCGGTGGTAGCCATGGGAATGGAACCGAGGAAGAAACAACAAACACCTGGCTGAAGAATCTGGAGATGAACCCATCGAAATATTCCAGGAAGAAGTGAGGAGGAGTACCACCGCTGGAGAGAAATGCCGTTCCATCCAAAAATACTATCACAGCGACGAAAAATAACATCATATATATATATTGGGACTAAAAATATTAATACCAATAATTAAGTAGGCAAAAAAATAAATGTTTACTAGTTTCACACCCTATAGACGCCTCTTCAGGGGCTAAAACTGCACTATATAAATCTGTAGAATGAACTTTCTGTAACCATGGAAATCATAACTCAAGATAATCCTCAGACATCAACTTTTCTATCTCCTAACGAAATGAGAGACATTTATCATTTAAATATTTCTTTTTTTAGTTTAGTAAAAAATAATTGTATTCATTAACCAAAACATTTACCTAGAACGACGTATTTCCAAACAGCTCATTTCTTACTGCTTTGTTGTCCTGGAATCAGAATAATGATAAAAATAATTTAGATAATTGAAATCGTTTTCATGAAATTTATTGATTAATAAATTTTCCCTGCAAATATCGGCATTGCGTTTGCTGATGACAGCAAAATAATAGCTAAAATAATAGTTTTTATTATAAAAAAAATCATTGAATTTTATATAAAAATATATGCTTAAAAAAATAAGTGAAGTAAAATTTAGAAAGAATTACTAAAAATGAAATAAAATAAAAATAGATATATTTTCAGGCTGTAGGGGTCTCCCGTGGTCTAGTGGCTAGCGCGCTGGATTCATAAGCGGGAGATAGTGGGTTCGATCCCCACCGGCGCCAGAAATTTTCTCATCTCAGGGCTCGCTGAGAAAATTCCTGGCTGCACCCTGGAGGCCGGCGCTAATGGCCACGATTTGTGAAAAAAAAATTATCAGGCACGACAATGCATGAAATGTCAGTTTTGTTTACTTTGCGTTTAATCCTTTCCCTTTTGTATTTCATTATTTACAAACATCATTGTTATTCATATAGAATTAAAGCTCTTTTATTCCTATTATGTAATCAGTAACTTTCGTACTGTGTTGTGAGAACGATCCTCTGAGAAAAAAATAAAACTTAAATTATGACTTCAACGGAAATCCGTATTATTTTTCGTTATGAATTTAAGCTCGGTCATAGCGCTGCTGAGGCGTGTATGAACATTAACACGGCGTTCGGGGAGCGAACGGCGAATGAACGAACTGTTTACCGGTGGTTTTCCAGGTTTTGAACTGGAAATTTTGATCTTGACAACGAGGAGCGAGGAGGGCCAGAAACCAAGCTTGACAATGACCACCTGAAAGAAAGGGTTAAAGTTTGTTCCTCAAAAAGCACTAGGGAATATGCCAAAGAACTCGGAGTAGGAGCCACGACAGTTTCAAGACATTTGAAGGGAATCGGCAAGTCCAGAACTGACATTTCATACGGTACAGCCTGATAATAAAAAATACGGTAATTGCAGTATATACATGATTGGATACAAATTACGGGATAGTAGTAAGTATATACATATTTTAACACAAAATTAGTCAATACATAATTAGAGGAAAAAGAGAGAAAACCATTCATACAAATGCACTAAAACACTTAAACATTATGAAAGGTTACAAAACATAGGCGACATAAAAAATCGCGCAATATAAAGTTGAAGTCGTTTTTCCTACAAATCCAAACAAACCAAATATATACTTGAGCAGTATTTATGTATGTGACGCCACAAAGAGAATAATATTAAAAAAAAAAAAAATACTTGAAATAATATTCTAAGTACAATTTTATTTCTTAGTAATGCGATAGTAATTTACAATTTCAAGCAACTAAAATTGTGCTAATAACCTAGGCAGTCGATAAGCCAATTGTGGATTTTAAAACATAATACCAAATTGCATCTTAATACTAGAGTAGAGTTTTATATTGTGGTCTAAGTTTGCATGCTTCCTGGTCGACCAAGACCAATAAAAGAGGCGATAAAGGAATTTAAGGCTTCATTTAAGTCATTATTAAATGCTCCGTTGGATTGCTTAATGGTTGTTATTAATGACATTTTAATTTGTTTTTAATGGTCATAATTACAGTCCATTATTTCTTCATGAATATAGCACCAAGGTTTTAAATTATCTTGAGAGGCCTGCTGGCTTAACTGGTAATTAATTCCTTTGGACATTATGAGTCCATTTCCTTCATTTTTTTATTTTTTATTTTTTTGGTCTAGTATAATGTTTTTGTATTTTTTTTTGTTTTTAAATGTTATGTTATTTTTTAAACCTTGGAATGCCGCGACTATTTTTTTTTTTACCTTCTTGTGTGTACATGAGATGATGCGAAATGGTGCATGGAACTGTAATGTCATGGTCTATTACAATCTAGAGTAATTAAGTGTAAGCTTTTTTTTTACTGCGTATACACTGATCGGATATTAGCGCCGAGCTATCTTTAGGTTACCACCCTTCATTAATGCCAGATGACCGTGGTTTTCCCTGGTGGTCGCCTTTCAAATTTTGACCACGACCAATGTTCGATGGGAGCCGGCTCAATATTGGCGCTAGGCGACATCTGATAAATTTGAATATTCATTGAATCGCTATATTTATTTCATTCAAATTTATCTAGGAATTAAATTGGGCCAAGGGAAGGAAACTTGTTAAAATAATTTTAAGACCTATTATTACTGAACAACAATCTTACCAGTAATGAGGAAATAGAGAAAGACTTTACATAAATTCAGACATAAAAATAATAATTCTGTGCGCACCTAATAATAATTGGTCCTTCGGAGTGTTCCAGTCGTCTAGTGGCTAACGCCTTAGACCCTCATGCGGGAGATGGTGGGTTTGAGTCCCACCGGCGCGGCGGCAGGAAATTTTCTCATCTCACGGCTCGTTGAGAAAACTCCTCGCTGCATCAGGGATCTCGGCGCTAATGGCCCAGAAGTCGATGCGCCATAAAAATAAATAAATTGGTCGTTCGAGACTACCAAGCCAAATCGTATAATCTGGTATAAATTGAACTACTTCAAAAGTAGAAACAATGAAATGAATTGCGGCTGTAAAAATAGATTTAAAAGAAAAAGACTGCTCAACGATTTGAGCTGGAGACAAATTCAGAGGACAAGAGTTTTGATTGTAATGCTGGTCAGTGGGTGATTATTAAAGGGATTATACCAGTTTGGTCTGATGGCAGTAAATGAGCGCAGAAACAATAAAACAAGTTTGGAAAAAAGAGCGTTACTTGTACGCAAATAAGAATAATATATGGATATAGGAATAACAAAATTTGGAATTATAACCTTAGCCAGGCCGTCAGGTAATAGTTCCTTAATTCAGATTTTTACAAAAAAAATCTGTTTGATGTTTTCCCTCACTTCCTCACTGATTATCATCCCATGGCTAACTTTCTAAACCTTATTATAATGTTAGACTTCATTCCTTTGGAATGTGGTAAAATTACCATAGTATTTAATCCTGTTCTGACTCTATCCATGTTTCCTATGCATACAAACGTGGGACAGTTGAAATACTACTGTCTGTCAGTAGTATTTTTTTTTTTTTAATTAAGAGAACAAATTGAAAATGAATGGGGAAAATATACAAACATCTCCTGAATCTACGACTTATATCTCTTTCTGCAGAAGAATCTGGTTTTAAAAATAATTAAGATTGCCAGTTCAGATTTTGCAAGCCGATGGCCCTGAAAAGCCGACGGTTAGCACGAAGCCATTTGGCGCCTTATTAGGCCGATTAATGTAAAAGCCGCGGCCAAAAGCTGATAGAGAGCTGTCGGATGAAAGAACGCCGCCTCTGGTCAGCTGATGAATGAGCGAGGGTTGCCTGCGGCAATGGACAAGGGGAGGATGAAAAATCGTCAGGGTTCTACTTATAAGCCCGACTAATTACAAGAACAGGCCAGCATGACGGTCACTAACGATGCCGCTCGTCCGTCAAGTACTAATCGCAACCACATGTCGTCATACGCTCAAAGCCGAGGTACCATCAACAATTTGCTTGATAAAATCTTAAGCCAACGCCCATAGACACGTTGAATACAGCGGTTCCCGTTGATCACCGAAGTTATGGAACGTCGGACGTGGCCAGTACCTGAATGGATGACCGACCACGCATTGTAAAAGGGCGGCAACCTGTAAATAGCCCTAAATTAAGCCTTAAATGTTTGTCCATACCTGGATATAGTCTTGCGATTTCTATACCTAGACTATGGATCGCGCGGGAATATTTTTGAATCAATATCACAGAACTTATATCTTCCATCTGAATTAATACATTTTGAAAGGCCCCCATCAATCGGAGAGAATTGTGCTGCTGGACGTTTCGGAAGGTTTCGTTCCTTCAATCGTGAAATATTCTGAGCTTTCAAGGATTTATATAGAAACACGCTTTAATGAATCAGGATTTTATTGTTAATTACTGACATTTAAGTCCTAACCGGCGATAATTCTTTTGCATTTATTTGTCAGATATCTAAAACTCAGGTTCAGGTGTAAATTACATTAGTACTACCCCCCAAAAATTGTTTGTACTTTCGGAAGTCTTGAGATACAAAAACATTACAATTGTTCGCTGTTGTTTTATTTTTTTGGTAAAACGTCTTCGGAGACAGCCTCATTTTCAGTACCATACATTGATCCTTATCCATTCTAATATTTGAGCCTTGCTCTAGCTATAGAGACAATTTTGGAGTTTATCGTGTTACGGTTATTGAAGGACGGTTACCTTTAATGAAGGAATCGTTCATCAAACGCGAAATATTAACAGGTCCTTTGGCAAATCCCACCAGATATAATCATTCTCATCAAGGTAGGTGACCAATTTTTTTTGGCTCTCCTGAAAATTTTAGTAGTTATTATCAAGCGACTTTTACGTCCTAAACTATATTCTCAAATCCTTTTGTTTAGGACGGTGGCAAGTTCGGTGTGATAGGCAACGCTACATTTTAGGACTTAAGATATTTTATCTCGGGATCCTGGACCGTCCTTAAGTACACCCAGCCTTTAATGGGGATGGGTGCCGGCATAGTTGAAAACCAGTTGGCCAGAGCATACTCACCATACCATGGCTCTAGTGAGCTGTATGGTGTAGAATCTGGTACCTCCACAATATATGGCTCTCCCATGTCATTAAGAGACTTTTAGTAGTGAAAACAAACCACATCAATTAGCTCCTTTTGCTCTCTTACAGTAGAAGTGTTCTTTCTAAGAGAGCAATCCCGAAATTATGACTGCAAAAGAAGCGGTTTACCAAATCTACAGCGCATTAGATTTAAATCTGTTTCCCTAAAGCGAACATGAGGTAGTGAGTACATAAATTGGCCTAGCGGTTAGATATTGCGAGTGTAAGAAGATAAGGTAGCGAGTAAGGTAATGAAGTGGGAAGATGAAGCTACAAGGCGAAGACCAGCTGATGAGCTACAAGCTAATGGCTTGCTTAATAAGCTCAACTTAATGTGGCTTAATTGCTTGAGCCTCTCTCTTCGATTAGGTTTAACTTACACCCTCGCCGATTCAACTCCCACCCAATCCCATCCGCTACTTCATTTACTACATTAGTTAGTCACCGGGGAACTTTATAGCCTTGTAAGCTGTTCCATTCATACCTCCGCTTGCTTGTCTCAAGTCTATGAGTCGGCGATTTCTAATGGATCAGCCTCTTATCAAGATATCTGATAAGAGACTAACAATTGTCCAGAAAAAAGTCCAACTCACAGGAACTGCGTCATCTTAGCGCGTTTCCATTCTTCTTATGCATAGCTTTTAATATGTGTACTTAATATTTAGAAAGTTGAATGGATTCTTGAACAAAACTGGGAGGAGTTGCTACCCAAAATTGTTTAAAAATTTAACTTATGTTAGTGACGTTTTGAACCTGTTCAAGTTCATCATCAGGCATCTTATATTAAGTTGTGTTAACGTCTATTGTAATTTTATATTTAATGTTAAGGTCCATAAATATTAAATTTTGAGAGTGGACATTAAATGCGGGTTTGAATCTTCATGATTTGTTGAGTGGACAAGTTATATTCACACTGCAATATTTATTAAAAACGTTCAATAGTTGCTCTAATGCATTAGAAAACTATTCTAAAGACATTTTCAGATTTCATGGAATCTGAATATGTCCTTAGAATAGTTTTTGTAAATAATTTAGTAAGGTTACCGTCCACTTTACAACCTTTTTTGACATATTTAGGAAAATGTAAGAAAATCCCGAAAAGTGCTAATGTCTGTTAATAAAATATTATTTTGTCTAAAACATCTTTAACTCCCAAAGTACCCAGATTTAAACATCTTAAGCAGTTAGGGAATAGTTGGGATTCGACTAGGACTATCTACACCTCATTTTAAATAGCTTAAAATAATGCCAAAAATCTCATATCAAGTCAGACTCAAAAAATAAGTCATTTTAGCTTATAATGCTTGAATCTGCAAAGCTTCGAATGGAACTCAACTCCCGATTAAGGTCTCCAATTATCGTAAGGTTAATATACCAATATTAATTTTTATATATATCAATTTTTTTTATTTATATTTTGCCATTTTGATACTCACAATAATGGAAATTTTGTTGAATTTCAATTTTGAGTCTTAATTGACCTTGTGAGAGTTGTAATTTTCACCGCAAGCTTTTTGATTTCGAGCATTGGCAAAGGAATGAGCTCCAAGTAGATCTAAGTGTCTAATCAGTTCTGGTGAGAGGAGTTATCAGGCAATGGGATTGGAAGTAATGGCTGGTAGCGAGTGGAGTTATAAAATTAAATTTTATTACACCGAGATTGCTGAGAGTTCTAAGGAGAGAAGCAACAGTTGGCAAAGAGAAAAGGTATACCCTTCACCATTAAAACCGAATTAGGGGTTGGTCTCCTATCATCATCCTACTGCACCTCCCTAATAATCTCTCTCTCTCTCTCTCTCTCTCTCTCTCTCTCTCTCTCTCTCTCTCTCTCTCTCTCTCTCTCTCTCTCTCTCCCCCCCCCTCTCTCTCTCTCTCTCTCTCTCTCTCTCTCTCTCTCTCTCTCTCTCTCCCTCTCTCTCCCTCTCTCTCCCCCTCTCCCCCTCTCTCCCTCTCCCTCTCTCCCTCTCCCTCCCTCCCTCCTTCTCTCTCTCTCTCTCTCTCTCTCCCCCCCCTCTCTCTCCCCCTCTCCCTCTCTCTCTTTGAAATCTTTCGACTTGAGTGTCCAGGCATTCATCACGACTTGAATATCTATTTGTATGAATTATCCGGGTTTCCTACAAAATAATGTCATGCCACCCTTATTATATAACTTCATAAATAAAAATTCCCTATATTTTTGACCCTGCAAGTGTCCTGTCTTTCTTTAATAATATTGCCTAATACAAGCAATTAAAGCAATTTACTCAACCGCAAGGCTCATATTTGTTCCTTTTTACTCGTTGCGACATTTTAGAAATGACATTGGCAGTTCTGTTTTTTTAGTTTATTTCATTATACATAACGGGGTATAAATTGGCTGAAATGATTGCCGTCTCGTGGAGATGGGTTGAGAGAGGAAAATGTCGTGTCTCTGAAATTATCTCTGAACACATGCTGAATAACCCGCATGAAATATGTCCACGTTCATCTTGCTCTACTGCTTTTATTTGCTTAACTCGTATTTTTTGTCGTCTTTTTATTACATATACTGAAAAGCGATTTGAATATTTTTTTCTATTTTGTTTAAACAGCTCATTTATGTTTTTTTTTTTCTTGTTACTTGTACTGCTAATGGAAGACTCTAATCCTTTAATTAATGCAATTTGTTTTCTGCTTAACCTTTTTAACACAAAGACCATTATATATGTGGTGATGAGTAGAATTATACAAACTCCCTATTACTTTTGGGGGTTTTATATTTATATTTCTAAGTTTATAATATATGAGTACTTAGCTGGATAAGGATAAAGGCAGTTGCTGAACTTGCCCTGTGAGTACGGGGCTTATTTCTTAATCATCGGTCTTATAAGTAACCTACATGCAGTGCTCAGTCCTGAGTCTTTTGGAATCCACGACAATCAGTACAAATATGTGCAAAACAAGTAAGAACGAAATTTTTAATTTGCCTTTTAAATTAAAGTAAAAACATAACTGCTTCGGGTCATCCATTAGTAATGTCGGTTATTAATTTTCTCTCTGTTTGTTTCCTCGTTTTCAACTTATTTTACATTTTCTATTTATTATAGCATAAATACATTACTATTCATCATGTTTTGGTTGGTAAAGCCTATTTCTTCTGTGCTAAAATTTCATTTGAACTGTATCTCCCAACACACCCCTAACCGGCAAGGTTATGCTTTGAGAATTCGATGAAGGAGAATATGCTGCTTCAACATATCAAAAACTTGTAGAAATATATGGCGAAAATGTCATTAGTGTCAGACAAGTGCAGCGGTGGTTTGAACGATTTCGTGCGGGAAACCGCAAGCTTGAAGACGAACCCCTGCAGGCTACTGTAGAAGAAAATCCTGTTGTAACGGCCGATGAGCTATCAAAAAACCTTGGATCGAAACATCCTATAGTCAACCGACATAAACCGACAATTCTTATGGGATGATCTGCTACAAGCCGATGGAGCGACCTACACACATAGATTACTATTATGTGACCATTCAGTCACTGTAATACATGAAATTAACTCCCTACCCTGTTGTGTCTTGAACCCAGAATCTTCCGCATTTACGCTCGACGCTCGTCATCAATTGCGCTGCGAGGCCTTATATCACAGAAGGGGAACTTAGTTGCTCTCAACTAAAGCTCGGTTGTCGAATAAAGCCCGGTAGCGTATTTGTGTAAAATGGTAGATTCTGGGCTCAAAACTTTGCCTGTTGAGGTATTCTTCGAAAATTAAGTCACTGAAGTTGTTCAACGTCCTGTACGGCTACCTTGTCTAGATTCTGCATGAGAAGAATTTTGTCTTGCTTTAGATATGTTACCATGCCGCCTGTCTGTAGCTTTGGTACGTTTGGATCAAATAAATTGCTATGCTATTACATGAAGTTACGCGGCGTAATTGGTAACAAACCTGAGTCTTTGTTCGTATCTTCTGGTGACTCAATGTTTCTGAAAAACTAAAGAAGTAAAAAAACAGTTGGGATTCTGCTAAGAAAAACAGCCAGATTTCTGGGATAAGTTATTTCTTGGACACATGCTCTTTAGCAATGAAAGTCTAAGGGATTGAGAAAGGCCAAAGACACCAGTTAGGTGATCAAGGAAATAAGTGTGGAATTTTGTAGGATAAACCAACATTACATATGGATATTTAAAATTTTCCTAAATCTGACTTTCTTTTTCTGGTCGAATCCTATCTATTATTGCTTGAATTCATATCACCTCAACGGCTAACTATTTACATCTCTCTTTAAAGATGAATGTTAGAAAAATGTTGATTATGCGATAATGCGAGGGTACTACATTATGATCTCTTCCTACATGTAAAATCGTGATCTCTAGATTTAAGCCTTCCCTAAGGCGCGGTAGAATTATTATCATACGCCAGGAATGAAGTGGGAGAGCAAACAGAAATCCTCCGTCGCAAGGAGCTCCTTATCATTTGTATGCAAAACAAACAGGAGGTAGAACGAAACTTACTCATGTACTGAACAAATTTATCAAGAGGAGAGGAACAAGATAAGGAAGGCTAGGCTTCCTAAGACTGCCGCATGGATGTTTGTCTTCACACGGATTTAGGGTTTACAAATATTGTATAATTCAGACTAACAAGAAGAGAGAGAGAGTGAGGGGAGGGGGAGAGAGAGCAAATGGAACAACTACTTGTTAGACTAAACCATTATCTCAGAACGGAGTTCTCTACTGGCGCGCCATGATTTTAATGATATGTAAATCCTAAAACACTGATATTTTATTGTTATCTTCTTCTCCGAGTCTCAAGGCGCAAATTGTGTTTGTATTTGCATTCCTCTGGAGTTATTTGCTCCGACTGAAGTAGACATCTACTATCTATGAAGTAGGGAATCTATTTTCTCAGTACAAAGTTAGTATCTCGCCTGTTTTACGTTTTGTAACTACGGTCTGCTTTGGGATAAAGCACATCGATTTTCGAGATTTAGTATGAACATTTACTTAATTAAGAAATAGCAAATGAACTTTTACACTTCTGAACAACCTCTTATGGGAATCCTGCTATCAGTCATTAGGTTTTATTTTGAATAATCAGAATTTCCAACAATGTAATGTGGAAAAACCAATATTCCTATACTTCTTTAGAGTTCGTACCAATCAATACATTTGAGTATTGAAATGTGATTGAGTTGCGGATAGTGCTTTAAATGAAATAACCATAGAAGTAGCTTAAGAATAAGACTATTAAGCGAACCCTTGGATCCAAAGCCCATGCTGGACCCAACAACGCACTCTCCAAAAGGTGGAAAGAGGAAGGTACCCAAGGCAAGCGATGATGGTTCGAGCAGACGGGACCAGATCCGGAGACAGGATAAGGACCATCTGTAGTGAGTACGTCAGCGCATCCCTGCAAAAACGGGACTGACGTAGATAAGCTCAGGATCGAGGCAGTCGACTGGAAGGAGTGACGTGGCTTTTCTGCAACATGTGGTGGAAGAGGAACTGAATAAGTACAAATAACTCGAACAGGCAGCCGGTATCAGATCCACACCCGGAGAAGGATCATCTGGAGGATGTGCGTCAACGCGCCCCTGAAAAAAGCGGGACTGACGTAGGATTAGCCCAGGATCAAGGCAGTCGACAGGGAGGAGTGACATGGCTTCTCTACAACATTTGGCAGAAGAGAAACGGGATAAGTACAAATAATTTGAACAGGCTGTCGGTACCAGACCCAGTTGTCGGTACTAGATCCAGACTCGGAGAAGGATCATCTGGAGGAAGTACGTCAACGCGTCCCTGAAGAACGTGGGACTGACGTAGGATTAGCCCAGGATCAAGGCAGTCGACAGGGAGGAGTGACATGGCTTCTCTACAACATTTGGCAGAAGAGAAACGGGATAAGTACAAATAATTTGAACAGGCTGTCGGTACCAGACCCAGTTGTCGGTACTAGATCCAGACTCGGAGAAAGATCTTCTGGAGGAAGTACGTCAACGCGTCCCTGAAAAACGTGGGACTGACGTAGGAGCAGCCGAGGATCAAGGCAACCGACAAGGAGGAGTGACGTTGCTTCTGTTGTAGATGAGGAACGGATTAATTACAAATAGCTGTAACAGGCTCGAAACTTTTCAGAATGAAATAAAGAATGTTAAAAGATAAAAATAAGGAATATAAATTAACAAAAATCCATGGCTTCTATTGGCTAAGACATACACACAAATTAATCGAAGACATTTTCGGCATCGTTTAGGTGAAGATTGGTCCAATAAACTTATTTTGTTTGTGCAACATCAATAACAATATTTCTTTGGATTATGCTTAACAATAGTTAAATGTTATTTCCTTTTTAATAGTGTTAATTATTTTACTTCTTAATCGTAGAATATTTCCTTAAATCAGAAGAAGCTTAGATCGTTAAAGAGCGGTGTTATTGTATTAATGCTGAAATATCGCCAGTGCATCGGAATATGTTTTTAACTTAGAGCTTCGCCGGATAAGCAGTTTCCTTTTAGGTTTTCATCCTGATTGATTTAAAACTGCCCAAGAATAGACGAAGCAATGTTCTTTCTAGGTTGTCGACCTTGTCTAAGAAGCGAGAGCTCTGGGAGCGGAGACAATGTCATGACCCGGATAGGAGGGGATTAGCGGTTCGAAGCACGAGCTGTGTCATTAGGTTTTTTCTTCCATGACGTACTAGCAAAGGGAGGGGATCGTCGCTTCTTTAATCTGCCGCCGAGACAGCCACTTAAACCGCGAAAGAAGTCAGTTTTAGCAAGTCGGTAGCAGGATGTACGCATTAGGAGTGTTAAATGTGACTCATTAAGATGATTGGTAACGATTATTCAACCATTAGTTCTGAGCGGTTAGAATTCTAGGCCGCGGCATGAGTAATCAGTGTAATTGATGAAGACGGAATCGTCTGGCGAATGTAAACCAAGAAAAAATGAGGTCGAACAAGTATGCGCCAAGAATGGGAAATAGCAATGGTGAAAGCTATTGCACTCTGAGGAACTCCATTAGTTTCTGTTTTTATACAATTAAATCTATTTAAATGTTAGATGCTTGACATACTTGCTTTTTTGCCATCCGGATTTTACTTAGTTTATACGTATAATAGTATTTAAAATGTATAGTTGTTCCACATATACAAATCGTCCATACCACGTCAAACTATGGAATAAGAAAATCGTTACTTTTGAAAAGAGCAAGATAATGCTTTAATATTGATTCCAAAATCAGCGCCTTTACAAAAGGACAATTTTACATATTTTTCTATGTATACTATTAATTGGTTAATCATTTTAAAGTGATATTATGAACAAACTGTTTGCTGTTTTTTAATTACCAAAAAATCATATTCGTGAGTTTGCATCTAGGTGCTAATAAGTGATTTTTCTTGGATCGCTGTCTCAAATTGTCGAATGTGGTATTTTCGATTGTTTGCTGATTTCGATAGACTACCTGTATAAATATTTACACTTTCAAACTAACGAATGTGACGCATTCGACATTATACATTGTACTACTTCTGTAGTATTAGTAATATCTACAAATCAAAGAAACGAATATTTTACGACCATTTTCGTTAGTTTGCCAATTCAGTTTTTGGTCTCAAAAGTATGACGATTAGGAGCAAACTAGTGAACGAACATATTCGATACATTGACAAAGTAATTTGTTGAAAAATGGTCATCATCGATACTTTATTTGATGAATTTCCGGTAATTCTGAAGACGGTAGAGTTTCAACAATTTGCCATATGCCGTATCGTCCGCAACGCAACAGTATCAAGAAGTATCAAATCTGAAAAACGACATTTTTCATATTCGATAGTTTGACATAATAGGGACAATATATGTATCTACTTATAAGCGTTTATTTGCATATACAAAATTACCCATTTGACAAAAAAGAAAGAAAAAGAGCTTGAGATTAGGCGATTTTCTGGTAGATGCCCTTACAAATTAATTATCAACAGCATTGAAAGAAGTTGCGTCACTGTTGTGAGATTTATAAATTCATGATACGGCGGAGTGAGTTGCCATTAAAGGTGGGTTAGTTTCTATTTTCGCTCCGGCATTTAAAATGCAGAACGGACGTAGGGAATAATTGCACCTTTTTTTTACCTTGTAATTTGGTTCGCTCATCGATACCGCCTGTTAAAAAATTGAGGCCATATTTATAATTGGTGTGCCTACCATCTGGTTATGTTTAATTGCTGATAGTTTATGAAACATTCATTTACTGGGCCGTGGAGCATCTGTCGCTTCCTTCTATATCTTATATACATGTCCGGTCTCGCATCCTCTTGTTAATTTTTTTTGTGTTAATTTATTCTCATCTTCCTTTGTACATTGACGTTTATAGCGGACTTTTAATTGGAGATATTGTTGCATTGTTATCCTCTCCGTTATTACAATTGTTGGTTCCACTGTTCCAATAATTGGGGCATGTTGTGTACTCAGTATGTGTAAAGTTTTCTTTTCACATTTTAGACCGTTTCCTCCCTCTTTCGATAAGGAAGAACCCCGCTTATGAGGTTGACCGCCTGGCACAGTCCAGAAGTTTCGACTAGAACATTTCGGTCTCTGGCCGGCACAAAAATGGACTACTTTTAATGACATTTGGTACAAAAATAATTTTTGTGACTTGATAGGTCAACTTCGTAACCCAGGAGAATCCGTACAGACGTGCATGGCTTGTTGGGCGATATTCGCGCGAAAAATATCGTTACAGTTCAATGGTGTGAATTTTGGTAGAGCGATCTCGTTCGGAAAATAGGTGCTTTTATTGAATAATTTCTACATTTTTTTACTGACAGTTTTCTGTTAATGTTAATATTATATTTAACATTGCATTTTTTTCGAACTTCTCGTTTCACATATATATATATATATATATATATATATATATATATATATATATATATATATATATGCATATATACATATACTCATCAGAAACTATAGAATATTTTTCAATGGACTTGACTTTTTCTGCTCCTCCTCTACCAAATGGTTTAGGGTTTTTGCAGAAGCGACGTCATTCTTCCCAGCCTGCTGCCTTGATCCTGGACTAATCCTGCGTCATCCCAACTTTTTTCAGAGACGCTCTGACGCACATCCTCCAGGTGGTGGTTCTTCTGCGTCCGGGTGTGGTGCCGTCTAGTCCAGTCGCCATCTCTTGCCTTGCTTACCATCCTCTGTACGCATGACATGCTACAAATATCTGCACTGTTAGTTTGGTGCCATAAAAATACAAACTGTTTTTGATAGATTTGTCCTCAGGTTGTTCTTTGTGAATGTTATAAGACAATTAAAAACACATTCAACGTCGGTAATGAACTTATATAAAAGGAGGCTAAGAAATCCAAAATAGTAAGAAACTAAATACAATTTTGTCAATTTTGTCATTAACTGGGTTATTTTCTAGGTGGATAAAAATTGATTCGGAAAGGAGGCGTTTGTCTCTACCTACTCACACATCTTCCATTTATTACAAACTCTATCCTAATCCCCTATACCGCCTGCAATATAGCCCTTTATACCTGCCTCCCTTTCCATTAACACAACATTTTATGACTTTATGACCCCTTACTGTACTTTGCCGCTTTCGCCGCTCTTTCTTTCATCTTCTATATTCTCTGTCCATTGGGTGGTCCAGAACCCCCCCCCCCCCTCACCAACTCCTTTCTTCCTGTGTTTCCCTGTATTAACTGTCAGAAATGATCCCGCATTTGTGAGGAATAGCTCTCTATCTTCCCATCGGTAAGCCCATATTGTTATTCTTATATCTAATCTAATTTGTAATCTGTTATTCCTATATCTGTTTTCCTAATAATCGAAACACATTGGTATCCTAGAGCACATTGTTCTTCTATATATTATGTTCTAGCATTTTATGTTTTGTCTTTTTCCATATATATATGTATGTATATATGTATGTGTATTTGTGTATGTAGGCATATATATATATATATATATATATATATATATATATATATGTATATTTCAGTATTACATCCGTCCTACTTGTTTTTTACAGCCCTGATGAAGGCTTGAAGTTCAAGCCGAAACGTCGGCACAATAAAACCATTTTTATGATAAAATGAAGTTTTATTAAATAGCAGTGACCGAACCCCGACAATCCCTACCTTGTATCATCTACGGTCAACGATCTCCTCTCAATAAATACAATTTACTGTTCACATAGAGAAGAACACGGAAGCTGATAAATAAAAAATATATTTTGGGGTTTGAGGAGGGAATACATTACAGAGAGATTTAAAAATAATAGTAATTTTAAATTAATATCTAAACCATATTTCTAACCCTTACATCACTATCTCTCTAATCTGATGATTAGTCAGATCTTAGTTCAAACTAAAAGAAATTTTGACTTCATTTTGTTTATTTATTTTGTTATCATTATTTAATTAAAATATCGGTTTTTATAAATTGTTTCTAAGTTATTTTTTGAATGTACATTTATCTCGTGTAGCGAGTTTCGCCTCTTTGGATAAACGAATGACCTCCCTCCCCGTTAATCTAGATGGATGTGGCCAGAATTTCTTTCACACTAAAACTAGTTATTTCACATTTCAATGTGCTTCTAACGGCTGTAATTATTGTTTTTCTCATGGAACTTCGGAATCTATTCTCATGAACTAATGAGAGAGACATATTGTGACAATATGCGAAATCTGTGATTCAGGCGTTCGCTCCATATTCTTTTTGCCGTATTTGTTTTTCAGTTCGAAAACTAAAGAGTTTGAATAGAAATAATATTGGCAAATAACGTGAATGATATATTCTGAAACCCAGAATCATTGGACAAGTTGATATAGATATTTGCTCGCGAGCAAGTGTTTATTTATAATTACTGCAGTTTGTTGATTAGTAAGTTGTGTACTGAGCAACCCAATATAGTTGGGCAACTAAACTTTGTTTTTATTGTTACAGCTGTATACATAATGATTGTATTTATTGTAGTTGGTTTGCTGCTATAGGGAAAGTTCCTCTCAGGTGATAGAGAACAGAGCTCATTTACAGTGTCGTCGTCCGAGGATCGCGAACAAGGCTCGAGACCTTCCCTTGGCCCACCAAGCCTCTGTAGGGTGCAGTTATGCCAATAATAAGATTTCCTTAAAGTAATCTATCCCTCTCGAGGCCTGCTACGGGACTTGCGTTTTTTTCTTGTTTTACTTGTTCATGCTAAGCTTATACAGCTTTTTGTGGGTCATTGTTGAGGAAAATAATATTTTTTAAACCACATTTATCCATGGTCACCTAAGAGTGCTCACCTAGTCATTTAGTGTTAAAGAGGGCTGCCAAAGAGCATCCGAAACGTTCGCAATATAGATTTTTCTGAATATCTAACGTTTTCCACTTAGATTAATCCCAACCATTCTATGACCTCTTAGTATTTTTAAAAGCTTACCATAAATTATTTAAATTCTATGACCAAATTATCTTTATATGGGTTTTTATAGATCCATATAAAGGAATAGGTTGAGTGGAGGGCCCCTAGGTAGGTATAGTAAATGGTTGTAGCCCCATTTGGCACCTGCCCCTGGCCCTTAGCCAGCAACCTGACCTCCCTTCCCTATGCTCTTCTCACAATTATATAAATTGGGGTCCATGCTTGACTTATGGCCCTGCAGCTTATTATTCCTATTATATTTTGGTACCGAATGAACTTCACTATAGTCAATATTTATTTGTTTTTAAAGTCCCGCAACTTTTGGCGA
The DNA here is from genome assembly GCA_946811695.1 of Gonocerus acuteangulatus. Classification (NCBI taxonomy): domain Eukaryota; kingdom Metazoa; phylum Arthropoda; class Insecta; order Hemiptera; family Coreidae; genus Gonocerus; species Gonocerus acuteangulatus. The sequence continues at coordinate 35,778,370 of OX328125.1, forward strand.
AGGGCTGTAGTCAATAAAACGGTTTGAAAAGGTAGCAAGATCTCAAAATGCGTCCTTTGGATTGGGAAATTGATTAAGCTATTTGGCACATATAATCATGAATATAATCCAAATAAATTGACTAAAATGGATAAAATAAATTCAAGTGTACAAAAAGACCCTTTCTACTCAAGCTAGATCAGTGAAAGTTCAATTGCGACGCTTGTTTGTCTGTTCTTACTGTTCACTTAAAAGTAGTAGATAATGATAAGGATACTAAATTTCATGATGGTGGTTTTTAAATATCAAGATTAAGTTATCGAACAAGGATCGTACACGTGCCGCCTGAGGCCTGTACCGCTGAGGAAAACTGTACCGCTGATGACATATGCCGTACAGCAAGACCTACTATATTTATACATATGCGTGTGTGTTTCTGTTGGTTTTTATGAGTTTTAACTATAATCTACAATATACTTCGTTGTTTCGACAATTAACGGTTGAACGCCTTCCCCACGAAATTTTAAGAAATATTATTTTTTTTCGAAAATGCTGAACAATTCTTCATTTTCGAAGTCAAGGGATGGTTGAAATTCGGCTAGGAGAAAAAACTACTTTTTTTTTACTGATAAACACATTCTGTATAATAACTACCTATCTAATGTTAAATTTTTAAAAATAAGATTGGTTCAAAATTTACCATATTGTCATGATGTTAAAAAAAAACGCTCATTACTGGCTGATTATTCTTACTTTGAAATTGTGTATATTTATTTTTAACTAAAGAAGGCTGCCAAAGTGCAGCCGAAAGGTCCGATATAGATTTCTGCCTGAAGATCTGACGTTTTTTTCTCCTACCCGAATCCCAAACCCTCCCTTGACTTCCTAACAAAGCAACGGCTAAAAATCTCAATTATCCATTTTTTATTAAACAATCCGTCGATAATCTGTTATACAACAGTTATAATTTAATGAATGAAAAAATCCCTACGTACTTTATTTGGAAATATCATTAGGAATCTGCAGTTAAAGTTTGAAGAAGATCGGTTGAAAATTGAAAGCACTAGCATATCACCCGATTTGAAAAACATAGTTTTGAGAAAATTGAGTTTAAAGTTTAATGCGACGAAAAGTTTCCTTTTTAATGTTTTTTTTTTTTTTTCTTTTCTTTTCTTTTAATATAGATAAAAAGAAATATTTTTAATTTTGAAATGTATTGGTACTCTAGTTGAAACATCGAATTTTTGGGATATCATTTTTGATTAGTTAATGAAGCATTTAAGCCAAAAAAAAAAAAAAAAAAAAAAAAAAAAAAAAAAAAAAAAAAAAAAAAAACGAGGCAGTATTACCCCTTAATAAAATGATCCAATTCGTTACTTACAAAGGTGATTGCCAAAACTTTCTAAATTTCTCAATTAGGCAGAGGGTATTGTATAATCCGTTAAAGGATGTCGAGATTGGTCGAAAGAAGTTAGTTTGAGCGCTAATGAATTGGTTAGAGTTGGTGCGGGTTGATTGGTGCTCGGAGTTAGTGGATTAGTGAGTGAGGGGAACGTAAACCGCAACTTGCTCCTTACCTTTCAGCACTTAGTGAATCACTGAATCAGCAACTAGTTCTCTATTCGCGTGTCATCGGTTAATCTTATCTTATGTCTTAGTCAGCAGTTTTGTGTGGGCGTTGTTCTGTTTGCCTTTATTATGTATTGGATGGCGTTCTTGGAACGTATATTGGTTGTTTGTTCGATATTGCTTTAGTCTAAATTTTCTGCAGTATGAACATATTAATGCATATATATATGGCCTATGGGGTCTGAAGGTCTGAAACGTGGGTATTTCTCCGTCCAATTCAACATTTTAAGTTAATAGAGCAACATTAATAACATGTTTAGGTCAAACTAATTTAAACACCTGCTGGAACGAAATGTCAAATTAAAAGAAGATGAAAATGTTACTGTAACGGAAATGCGACACTGGTTATAACCCGCTTCAAACTTTTCGACTTTCGCAAGTTCTAAAGGAACGGTGTATTGCAAACACGTAAAATTATCAACGTCAATTGCATTTCTGATTCCGTAGAATCATTATATTGCTAAAAGCCTTTTAAAACAAGCCAGTAACTTGTTCGATGGAACGGAATCAGAAATTCCGAAAGGTTGATCAAAGTTGCCACCTGCTGGGATTGACCTTTCGACAAGAAACCTTTTTGTACAAAATTTATCACGCTTTCGAATGGCGCTTCCTCTTATCATTATTTCGCAACCTTTTCGGGTTATTTAAGAAAGTATACGATAAATACAAAACTGTTCACCTCAAACATTGTTAGAGCGATACTTACGTTACACCAAACGTTTTCGCCCCTAAGAAGACAGGGAACATGCTAAAAGGAATATAATTTTATAGTTTTGAAAGTGCTCAAAATTTAAAATGGAGTTTAGCCAGAAACAAGTCATAAAAGCCTTTTAGGGCTAAGAATCAAAGTTAGTCGGCCAACTTTAGAAGGTACTAACTTTGCCTTGTCAATAATGGAATTACACTATCTTTCACTTTAGTCTATAAGGAGTTCTTTTGATAACTCGGAGAATATTAAAAGGCGTCTTCAAAGGAGCAAAACTTGTTGAATAATTGATAACAGTGTTATGTTAGTGCTAATTTATTCTTCTGCTTTGAAAATTGCTAGATAATACAAAGGTTTGGATTTCGTTAGGTTTCAACATTCTCATTGTTAGTCTTCTTGAGCACTAGCTTTGAAAAATACAGCCAAAGTAAAAAGTACTTGGCACTCGACTTAAAAAAAAAATAGATAAAGAAGTGACTCTCGTTTCTTTAAGGTTTTATAGGTGTGTAAATATCGTTTTTTATATTATTTATTGTTCAATTATTACACTGAATACTTTACGCATTTACATAAACTTGAATATCCAGCTAAAAACGTAGTACCACACAAATTCTTTCAGATATTGAAGTTTATAACGTCTAGGTAAACAAATTTGAAATACCAGTCCCTTTTATGTATTTATTTAAATTTAAGGTAGTCCTGAATTAAATTTGATCTTTAGTTAGATGTAATATTAAATAATAATATTAGCGCCATAAATTAAAAAAAATTAATAATAAAAATACTGCTACTTATAATATCCATATATGTGGTATTCTTATCAAACACTTTCGAATTCGATACATTTATTGGTACAATAAACTATGACGAACTTTAAAAAATGAGCTGTAATTTTTCATTATTTTATAGATTTAATTTTATATATTTTTCTATTTCATTTATTAGTTTTTAGTATTATATTATAGTTTTAGTATTATTTATGTTAATTTTATTTCCACACCATTAACTACTGTCACTGTTGATTTTTAAATTATGTCAATATTTAACTTCCAATGTTACGTAACATAAGTGTAGTTTTTATAAAATGGAACATGTAGAAAAGAAATTCCCATATTGCAGGATTATTGAAACGCGGAAAACGAAAAAAAAATATATATATGAAATATCTTTTAATAAAAAAATGTTAATAAATCTAAATTAATATTTTCCAATGTCTTAATAAGGTGTACACAATTGAAAGAAGCCATTTGAAGGTTTTGAAAGAATTTGACACTGTGCATTTTTATGCCTTTTGGTTTAAATTAAAATTATGATGGTGTACTATTTTTTATTGATAGGTCCAATTTAAATTTACTTTATGATCTATATATGTTTTCAATGCAAGATTATTATTTCATCATAAGCATGAATACGTTCATAGCAACTTAATTTGCTAACTCTGTTTGTTTATAACTTACGCCATGAAAATAATTTTGTATTAGGTTGTTCCAAATACTTTTTTGCTGGAAATACATAAAATGAACAAGTCGAAGCATTCTAAACAGTTTTTGAAAGTAGAACTTCCTAGACGAAATCCAACTTAACTTGCCGTCCTATTTTGAATTCTTCGCATTGATACTATGCCGTTGGAGATTATTTCAGTTTTTCATTGGATACAGAATTATAAAATCTTGACACTCCCATGAAGAATGTAATAATATACGGCCGCTTATTCGTGATTGTGTGTTCGTTTCAATAGCCCATTTATTGGTAGGGCCTTGCCAAAGCTATCATGTTATATTTTCCCTCTTTGTTTTGCTGATTAATTTTTCATTTAATCTGTGTTGCTTTTTATAATTTTATCATTATATAAATAAACATATCCTCGAATTCTTTATATGGTTATTGGCGTACGCAAGATTAGAGTATAAAGCTGATTTCAATAGATATCAGTGTTATTATTTTGATTGCTAAACGTGTGGAGTAATTTAGACTCGCTCCAGTCAAACGAGTTGCAAAATACTCAAGCATTGCAAGAAATGTCATTCCCAACCACAATTATGAGAGAGCATTCGACCACAATTCACCACAAATTGCAAAGTGACGCCAGGGGAATCTTCTGCTAGTGAAAGTACAGACTTAAATTGCTTTACTAGTAAATCAAAATGGTTTGGTATCTACAAGACACATTGTTCCTTGCAACATCTAGAAATCCCAATTCAAGTTCATCCTATTTTTTGTAGGATTGTGCATAGTTATATAAATACTTGTGATGTTTTCGAATATTATGCTTACCGACATTCTTTAGGAACTTATAAAATTGTACTAACATCATTGCCTTGTAGTCGAAGTACTCAGGAAGAAGTCATCTGCGTAGCCTCAATCTAAAAAAATAAATATTTCTTTACGCCAGGGGAAGGTGAAATAAAATGTATGAGTATTTATTTATAAACGAGCATAGCAACTTTAAATTTGCACTAATAAACGATTTTCTGATTTAACCGTTGTGCATTTGGACTAACCTGAAGCAAATTTGTTGTCTTCCTGTTATACAAATTAATAAGTATTTGTCTTCTGTTCTAACAAGAGCTGCTTTCTTTGGTTCTCAAAAGTCAATGAAAGACCCCTTTCACAATGACTTTCAAAATACCTGATTTTATAACGGCCGTTCTATTTTTTGCTTTTCTTCCGTTATTTCTAATGATTATTTAAGAATTGATTTTATGGGATGAAATGGGAATATGTGGCGAGTACTCTCCAGCCTTGTAACGTACCATGCCAAAATAAGTTTGGCGTATTAACATGACGATTACTAAACGAGGGGTATTAAAAAGCCATGACTATGTCTATAAAGTCCTAAAAAAAACCGTTATGTAGCACATGCTAAATAAATTAATCACAATTTTTCGAGAAGTTCTTTTTTTTATTATTATTTCCTTCCTATGACGCTACAATAGTAATTTATGACTTGGGAAACCTTGAATGAAATTATATTCATGTCATATGGGACGTCCATCTAATTTCCTGGAGAATGCACACAGGAGTATGAGCAAACAAACAGCTGATTGTAGTGTAGTGATTGGCACTAGAGGTGTTTGAAAAGCCGACGCGATACAAGGACGGCGAAGTCGGCCGAGCACTCTGAAGCATAAAATAGCGTTAAGAGGGTAGAGTGAATGCGGGTAGAGATGTGTGCTGGCTCGGCTTCACAATGTGCGTGCATAATCCATTGTGAAGGCCTCGACTACAATGTGTGCCGCCCGGACACAATGACCCTCCCTCCGTCTATTGTGGTGCCCTCATAATACCCCATAGCCCTCTCTATCCACGGTTACTCAACGCACGCTACCAGCTCAGGTAATTGGCTAATCCACTCTAAATAGACATCCGCCCTCGATTCACCCCCCAAGAGTGGCTTATTTTAGCGAGTCGCACAAACAATCCCTGCCAACACAAGATAAGCTGAGCGATACACCGACAATCAAAGGATTAGACGAACAATTCCCACACCAAACAGACGAGTTAAGTACATCGTCTTCTATGATGCTGAGCACGTCATAAGCTAAAACTACTCCCGCTGATAGGTTTCTCTTCGTTCTAGCTTGTTAGACAACCAGCCTGAACCTAGACATACTACTTTCGCTTTCCTAAGATTTTGGAAACACGATTTTCAGGAGTCCTAGGTCAGACGATTGGATAATTTGACCCCGGGTCCCAATTTTGAATTTAATTTTTATTAATCGCTATAAAACACCAAAAACTAATGACCGAAGTGTATTATCAAAACAAGCAAATTTGGTATATTAGACCTGTATAACATTCGAAACTGTGAACCATGAATTCTCAAGGCTAAACCAGTAAAGTATGTATTTACTATTATTTCAATAATTGAACCAACTGTTAAAATAAATAAAAACAACTATTATGTTTATTATAGTCGCTAGCTTGCTGAGGAATGTGCGCAGTTTACGCAGATCCTTCAGAGCTTTCTTTTTTCATTATTAATGTTCAGTGTTTTGTTGTTAACAGCAATACAATGCATACTTGATGGCCGTTTTTAATTCTTCCCGGAGCCTGAAGAAGCTCCATTGGAAACCTAATTTGCTTAAATGCACAATCTAAGGCCTCTATCGTAAAATAGTCATTAATCAAATTGTAAAGGCTGTTGTAAAGGCGTTCAAATTGATTTCATTCATGACGAAACGTATTCCTAGAAGGGATCCGTGTTAGACCATTCATCTCCTATGCTAATGGTGCTACTCCTACCAAGCCATACATTCACCAATTATTCATCCATTGAGGGGGGGATTGTGTGTGATTTCACCTCTCCCCTCCCCTCAACATTTCCATTGTATTAAATCTTTCGACCTGGGGTTGATTTGCATCATAAAGAACCCCTTCAATTATCCGCCTTTGTGGAAATAGGTTGACGGGCCTTTTAGGAGTTGAAGGACCGTTGGTGTGTTTGCTCGTTGCCTTTCATTTTATTCCACTTCAACGACCGTTGTTTTCTTTGATAATCCTCTTCAGTGTTTTCTTGACCTCTTTTATCGAATGATTTAGGTGATATTATTCATACTCGGTCCCATTAGGCTTTGCATATTAAGTATGCCTCCTCGAAGAATAATTGTGTTGCGCATTCATCGTGGGAATATTCCTTTGCCTCAAAGGTAAATAGATTGGGTCAACTTTGGGACTAAGGTCTTTTCTCTTCTCCCTTTAAGATCAGAAAATGTTGGTGACACGTACTTAACGCTTTAGGAAGTTCAAGAGATTAGATCACTTTCAGGGAGGCCTTGAGACAACTATTTATGTTTGCGGCTCCGCAGCTCGTTCTTTCGACCAGACCTTCAATAATAGGTTACACGAATCGTCCCATTCGGTGATGTTGTCATGCACTTCGGAACTCCCAATAGGGTTCGTCATACTTCCATCTCAGCCTCGGCCGTCCTCTGCTTCTGACGAAATGGACTTAATTATTGAGCCTTAACTTTCGTATAACCCGCAGCCCCTTATTAATCGCATATACGTGACTCCACTAACGAAGAGTAATGCATGGGGAATAGAACTCAGGCGAAACTACTCTTTATAAAATACCCTCCGAAGAGGCTTAATTCTGATCTGAAACATGTCAAGCACACACATCAACACTGTAAATTCAACAGATACAATTGCGTATTAAAGTGTTTATTTGGCATTCTGTCTTCCTGAAATTATATGAGACGCACGTTTATGTAATTAATAATTCGTTTGTCAAGATGATGACAAACCACCATTATAAAAGTACAGGGGTCAATCGTTTTTTAATGAAAGTGGCAAAGATCCTTTTCTTTTGTCCTCTCCTCCTAACAATAGCAATTAACTTCTGTCTGGTGATAATAGGCAGTTACATAGTTAACAATTAAGGCACTACTATTTGGAATTTGTCTCACAAATCATTTGTTTAGTAATGAATTATAATATGTTGCTAGATTCTAAATAAAACCTTACCCCATGCAATAATTTTCCATGAAGTAATTCTTACCCTGCCTTAATATTAGGTTTATGAATGTTTCCCAAGTGAAGGAAGCCACCTGGTTCCTAGGTGTTGGTTAGCCTTTTCTCATGTAAATGCAGCCCGGAGCCCCGTTGTAAGACAGCCCCCGTTCGGCTCCCCTAAATGGATCAACAAGACATTACACTGGCTCATTATGACTCACTGTTTTATTCATGAGTCCAGGACCCTGGAGCTACCCTGAGCCGTTCTTCATCACTCCCTTTATGTAGTATTTCAAAAAGTACAACTCCTTTCTTATTAGTACAACATTAACATGTTAGCCTCCTTTGAAACATTATTCGGCATATGGACAAAATAATTAAAGGCAACTTGTATTTCTTTTTCTCTACCTTCCTAATTTATTATGAAGTATTTTAGCCTTTATTCTGGCTGAATTCATTTGAATCGTTATTAACCTTGTTGTAACCGCTTTATGTCATCAAACGTTCCTAGATATCTGTAATGGAAAAACATTTTTCATAAATTGCTCGAGGGAATAGAAGCTCCCCTCCTCCCCTAGGGAGAGTTCATCACTTGAGTGGCAAAAGCAGCTGAGTTTTGTTTTAAAACCATAGACGAGGCAGAAGCGGTGCTGAATAGTTGAGCAGGGAAGGCCCCCAGGGGATGGCGGAGTTGGCAAAGTCAATTTAATTACAAAATATAGGAGTTTGTTGTCAATTATCAGCGGGGGGGGGGGGAGAACGGCGGTCGGGAGGGGGGTGAGGAGACTTGGCTGTTAGACCAGTACGTGAGGTGAGAGAGGATGAGGTGTGCTTTAGGAATACTGATGCAGCTTCTACTGGCAGACTCCTCTAGGTGAGGCATAAATTCTAGCAGTCACCATCCGGGCCTGCTCCTTCTTCCGTCCTTCGTCAGCTAGGGAATATACAGGCACTCCCTTTGGGGGATTCACTCTTACATTCTCTACATTTATGTGAAATACTCACTTATTTATGGTACATCATATTAACAGATTAAGATGGGGTGCTCAAGGAAAACTTGGGTTTCAGATTTCGATGATCTGAGCAATGAATGCCTAGGGAAGACCAAAAATACCTGTTAGGCGACCATGTGGAAAATGTAGCGTTTCTGGATAGTTAAGCAATGGTCTCCAGGGGTTGGCGGAGTTGGTAACGTCAAAAGCCAAACCCTAACTATTCTTTGACATCTTAACTCCTTCACGGAAAACTTTTTGCATCTCATTAAATACATATCTAACGAGATGTAAAACGTTATCCGTCTGGATGTTAAGAAGTGAAGGAATTGAAATCGCTCTAATCATATCAGTTAAGTTGTTCTTGTATTGGTTAGTCATGGGGATATCGTTAGTGTGTAATGCTTTTAAAGGGAACGTTCACGGGTAAAATCTACGGTTCAGTCGGTTGAATAAGATTGGTAGAATTGATTTTATCTTCATGGTAGAATTATCAGCCTTTAGCCCATGACTAATAAGTCAGCGAAGCGATTCTCAAACGCCTAGCAGACCAAAAACATCTGTTCGAGGCTCTACTGACTTAATGGTGTTTCCTTCTTTTGACTATTTAGCATAATCCAAGCATTAGTATAGTAAAGACATTTTGGGAAGTGCGTTTTGTTGCTAACGAATTAAATTATTCTCAAAAAGATTGCTAAGGAAGATCAACCAAAACCTTTTGGGAAGGTATACCCTCAAAATTCAATAGTTCTCGTCTATATTACAACGGGACACAAATTGTAAACTTACGATTTTAGGAACCAACCAGGTTGTCGTTTTGTATCAGTATACATTCACTTCGTATTTTCTAGTTGCCGATACGTGGCATTACAATGACACTTGATATAAGCATCCTTCAAATATTCCAAGACGTGCTTCAGGTCTTTCAGACGGCTGAAATGATTCAATCTCGTGACTTCATTCCTACACAACAGTGTCCTTTTCATTCTCTTCTGTGCCTGTAATCAAGCCTGGCATTGCATCCATTGTTAGTATATTAGATATTAGTATAAGATGTGAAGGAATGATTGGTATTCGGCTAAGAGAAAACGTGAAATGTTCGGAAAAATTCATATTTCCAATGTTTCGGTATGCTCTTAGTTGGCAGCCTTCTTCAGCAACAAACACCTCAACGGCTATGTATCTGCATCTCATTATGAATTCTCTGGGACCTTGCCAACACGTGCCAAAGGTCATGACCAAACACATCTCCAAACGTTTCAAGAACTTAGTTCAATAACACACATTTTCTACGGAAAGCTACACTTATCCAAGGACATATAAAAGTTAGCGTGGTCTTCTTCCATTCCCTTTGGAATTTGTTGCTAAAGAAGGCTGCCAAAGAGTACATTTTCTCTTAGCCGAATCCCAACCAATTCTTGATTTCTTATCATCTCAACGGCTAACTATCTACATTTCGTTAAATATAAAATTTTGTTTTTCCCCGGTATTTATATTTGTTGGCGCATCTGATTGTTATGTTACGCTAATCTGTGGTGGCACTTGCCGGCAAGTAGCTGCCCTTCCTAAACATCCATGTCTGAAGAGGGTTTTTTTCAGAATGCTTGTCACATCTACCTTTCGAGTCGAGAAGATCCAGCTTGTCTTGATCTATTCCAAGTTGAGCAGTTGGAAATGCCCACGAATCTCAAAGTCTAGCGTATTGTTCAACGGGTCAGGAACTTCCGTTTGTCCAACGTATGGCGTTCTAATTGTCCAGAAGTTACGCCCGCCAATTCCGTAGATTAGGAGAGTGTATATTGGCCGAAAATAGATGTTGTAGGAAGAGATAGGAATTACTCGGAGTGGGTTTGGTCGGCCCTAGAGGAGTTGATTGGGAAGGGGAATTGATTCCCTTAGGTTTAGGGTCGATAGTCCACTTAAAGCGACAACAGACCTGGTACACTCTCCCTTTGTGTCCTGCTCCCTTTCAAATATCACTCTATCCTTCTCTTAGAGCCTCTTGTCTCCCATCTTCTCTTTCAATTAGCCCTATTTCCGTTTCATAATAATTGTCTGATATTACTCCTATCTCCTCATTATTTTCATCTTTACTCTAAGATAGTACTTCAGACTTCTCCTTATCCTGTAATATATATCTATGAAATAATTGATTCATCTCTGCTCTGTTGGCAGTTTTCCTTGATAATTTTGGTTCTTCAGAAATAATGTATCAGGCAAAAGAGAGGGACATTTCTCAATAACATCGGAGCCTCCTTTAATACCTCAGCGACTTAGGCTTATTGCCTGAGGATGATTCACAGAGTTTTTGCAGATCTTCATGATATATAAATTTTATTTTAGTTTTACACAATTTTGTTGATTCAACTTTTTGTATATATTTGTGATTAGGTATCAGTAAATAAGGTAAAAATGTTCTTTGTAGTGTATCAGGTCAATGATGCCAAATCAACATCACAAAGTTGCTTTGTTTATCGTTTATTTATTCAAATATTATCGTGTAAATGTGTGTCTATTAGATATTTCATTCCCCGTAATTTTTCCTGGGTGTACAGTCTGTTAGAATGTGTTTTGTCGATAAAGTCGGTCTATCCAATCCTGAGACGACATAATATAACTTCTTCCAGCCTATTTGGTCTCTTACTTTCATGCTATATTAATTGTAGTACTTCTGGTCTCTCGGCTTTTTCTCCAGCGGTGTCGGATTCATGGCCGTTATATTTCGCCCATCTCCTAATGGGCTTCATCAGACGTAGATGGTATTTTCCTGAGGTAGGCAGGAGCTACCTCAAGAAAAGACGATCAACGTCTGATGAAGCCCATTAGGATGTGGGCGAAATATAACGGCCATGAATCCGACACCGCTGGAGAGAGAAGCCGAGAGACTAGAAGAATGAAGCCCCAGCGAGGAAGCCTAAAGGAGAACAAATTGTAGTAATAATTATTAACTGGAATTGAGACCTTTTATTCGTATGTATTTTTTTCACCCTGAAATTAATCTGTACTAAAAAATCCGGATTTTATGTTATTTTATGATTTAAGGAGCTGAAAACTATAAGAAGGTATTCGGGATTGAATTACCTACTTGGTAATGGACTGAGCCGATGCCGCGTTCGCAACCACTTTTCTGAGGAATTACTTAGTAATGCAGCTCCTGCATGACGGATTTTTTATAATTATTATTATTATTTTTCTACGAATTTTAGTATGCCTTCCTATATTATTCCTTACGCAAATTATTTTGTATTATTTATAATTTTATTTCTGTTTCAGGGTCCTCCTCAGCCAGGGCAGCCCTTCAAGTTCACCGTCGGCGAATCCTGCGACAGAATAAAGGAGGAGTTTAATTTCCTGCAAGCACAATATCATAAGTAAGTATTTTTAGTGAAACATATATAATATGGTAAACATTTTTTTTTATTATTATAAATAATTTAATTTTATGAACGAGTGATAATCATTTTGGTGAAATGTGCAGATGTGTGTATTGCTATTAATAAAAACATAGGCGCACATAACAATTTTACTAATTTCTTAATGGAATATTATATATTCATCAACCTTATTAGTATGGACAATTTTGTTCAGTAAGTTTATATTGCTGAACCTGCCCATAAAATGATAATAGAAAGCTTGGAAGAAAAGGAAAAAAAATTGCATAAATAGGAAAAAACATATTTTATTCTGAGCAAATTTATTTATTTATTTTCTTATTATGGTGCTTTTATAGCCTAATATTTTCTGAATGAATCTATAATAAGCCAATTTTTAAGGGGAAATCACTTCTTAATACAGGACTATAAGAGAAAGTCATATTAATTATTACATTACAACGAATTAACTATGCTTCAGCTGTCAATGAATTAAATAAAATATCCCTTTTTTTTTTTTTTTTTTTTTTTTTATTAAATATTATGAATTGTGTTAGTTTTTTTTCTGTTTATATATATATGTGTGTGTCTGCTGGAAAATAAAAACTATTTTAATATGACTTGTTCATTACAAAATGTGACTATGAAATGTCTATTCTCTTCGGAAGAGAAAAATAATAAAGTTAGGAATTCAATGCCATTATTAACCCATTACAGACAGTCGATTTTTTCGAACTCGGCCCCCTAGAGCGATTTTTTTCTTCTTTTATATGGTTGATTATTGCGAGGAGGGATTAAGCACTATTAAGTTTTCTTTTCCAGTACTTCACAGATTTCATTAGTTCACTCAGAATAACTGATAATTGCACAGCACTGTTATTGTACCCAAGGTTATTGCACTATAAGTCTTATAGCCTCGGAAATCAATTTCGACTGGGTTAAACCACGCTTTACCTTAGGTCTCGGTCAATATCAAATTTGGCGTTTTTAAGTGGCGTTCATATAACCTGATGATCCTTAATATTTAAAAATGTCATTTTGTATTCGGTGCATCTTTTTTGGTCCCATAATGTAACACGAAGGAACAGCTGTAGATATAGTGAATCCTTACAATTCAAAAATAAAGCCGCTTCCAGAAATAGGAATTTGTTTGAAACTCCACCCAAGTGTGAACAGCCGTTTCATCCATCATAATGTGTTGACACTGCTGATTCTCCGGTAATCTTTCGCTTGTTGACACTGTAAACAGCGGCCTTAGAGTAAACATCAGCTCTTAGTTCCAACCTTCGGAAAATATCCTTCAGAACGAAGGAAGGACGAAGCTGACGAAATTTGTATGATACCTATTTATTTATGATTTGTCGCGTCGAAGCATGAGCGTTTTACTCATGACCGCAAAAACGCTTTGTTAAGCCAGGGGCAACTTTTGTTGATTCTACTGCCAACATTCACTATTGCATATTACATGTACTTATAACATACACATATAAAGATTTGAACGACTTCGTGATCAAACTTTCCGGTCGAGACTACCAGACCGCCTAATCGGGTTGACCTCTTGGGCGATATTCCTATTGGAACGAAAATCCTCTCCAAAATAAGAGGAACATACAATACTATTTTTTTTTTTTAAACGTTTCTAGATCCATTAACCTCATTTGTGAAAATAATGTTCTTTCCAAGTATAACACTCTATCTTTTATTAATCATTTGAGAGTCAATTGAAGTCAGATAAGAGAACCTATCTTATTAAATATTGACATTCTTGAGTTCTCAAGATCTTGAAGGTTTCCTGAGTTGGATTGTATATAATCTTGTGGTTGCTTATGATATCGTTGTATAAAAAAACTCCCTAAATTGAGATCGGCTTAGTACTTCAAAGGAAATGAGAGATTAGGTTCTGTAAGATTTTATATTAATAGTTTCCATTGTATCTTCAATTTCGTTTAGCTAAAACATTTGAGATTTTTTAATTTTTTTTTTTTTTTTTTGCCTTTTATTTATTTTAAAGTATTTATTTGTTCAGAGTTCACAACGTGGTTATTTGTCTTTGTAAATCTATGAATGTCTATGCGCGAAGAAAACCACCAATTATATAACTGAGTATAAACTTATATAATATATAAGTATACAATGGAATAGATAAATATAAACCAAAAAGTAACATGTAATTCTGAGGATAATTTATAAAAATATAAACCTTCAACAAAGTTTTGGTATAAAAATAGACAAAAGCAGGAAAAATAGTGAAGGATAGATTATAATAGAAGGGGTCGGGGCAATATAGTGCCAAGCAACATTTTTAACGAAACTTAACTGTAGCTGTTATATGTTGGATATTATGTGGGTCTATCAGTTGAAATGGTTAGGGGGCAACAAGATTAAGTAGCATACAGAGCTTTTAGTCATATTTTAGTAGTATTTGCATCATAGACTGATAGTCCCACGTAATATCTAGCATATAGCAGCGACAGTTAAGTTTCGTTAAAAATGTTGCTTGGCACTATTTTGTTCTAATGAAAAATAAATTCTAGCTTATTAAAAAAGTTGAAATTTATTTTTATGTTATTAATATAAAAAAATAAGGCTTGTCAACTTTCTAGACTATTAGTCGGGGCTTTTTACAGGCTGTGACGAGTAATGGCAATTAGATTTGTTTTCAGGATTTTCTTAACTAGTGTGGTCGAAAGTGAACTGACTTAAAACTAAAGGCGAAAATATATTTTTCAAAAAATATTGTGGGTTTGTACATAATTTTAGGCAAAAGGATTTGCTATCTGGGTTAGTGTGCTGTAGAAATTGTTGTTTGCCGAACAAACAGCCTTTTGACAGATAGATGTATGATAAGGCGTTATCAGGAGAGAGGGAAGTTGCTGTCCTCTCACACAAGCACGGCCTGCCCTCCTTGACATAAACGAAGTACCACATAAACGCTAGTGTATACCTCTCCCAACACAAAGGGACGTACACAAACACACTACTTTACAGACGCTACACATCCGCTGTTCGGACTGACAGGTCTCTCCGACGTCCCTTATCTCCCCCTAGTTTTAGGGTAGATTGAGATAGCGGTCTGGGGATTCCTGCTGGCTCATATCTTCAGAACGAGTGCTGATCTAGCAATCTCCAGAGGCTTGTCTGCTATTCCACTTCCTCTTGCAGATTATAGCTTTATCTTTCCCGGTAATAATATCTTCAGCTTACTCACCGAAACATGATAATAGCTTATTTGCAGCTCTGATAGATTGACGTTCTCAGATCAGACAGACTTATGTATCTTGAAAAAACAGGAAACCGAATGTGTCCTAAGCGGAAATTACTCATATTAAGTACCGATTTCTCTAATTGAGGCTGCTTTATCAAATATTGCAAAAGAAACATTTTTGCAGGACATTTTATAAGCTGTCGAATAGATGCTTTACACTTAATAATATATCCGAAATAAATTCAAAATAAAAACCTATTTTCCACCTTTTTTCGAAAATGAAAGTCGATATAGCCTTGGAAATGGTTTCATCAGATTCCCTCGTTGATTTACTTAAAAGCTTCTTTATGGAAACTGTATTTAAAAAATAATAAGTCGCCAACGGCCATAGCCACGTTAAATGCACCGGTTCCCGCTGATCACCGAAGTTAAGCAACGTCGGGCGTGGCCAGTACCTGAATGGGTGTCCGGGCATGTGCTTTTTTTTTTTTTTTTTTTTTTTTTTCTTTTTACGGCGCATCTACTTCTAGGTCATTAGCGCCGACATCCAGGGTACAGCGAGGAATTTTCCCAACGAGCCTTGAGATGAGAAAATTCCTGCCGGAGGTGGGGATCGAACCCACCATCTCCCGCTTATGAATCCAAGGCGCTAACCATCCGGGCATGTGCTGTTGGCATTATAAAGGGCGGCAACCTATAGATAGCCCGGCGTTAATAGCCCAAGTGTAGATACGCGGTTTAATGTAGATAACGCAAAAACGGAAGCGTAAAGATTTTTTCCCCCACGAATATCGCCGGACAAAATATTTTCCTGTTAGAGGATTCTGCTGTTTAACGACCTGGACTTTTGTACCGAATTTCATTACAATCGATGAACTTTTGAGCCAGCATGATAACAATCAGACATAGGCCTCATGAGGCCTTACAAGGGGGTTTCCTCCCTTTGGAAAAAACTACTTAGTAAGTAAAATGGGGAAAGCGAATATAAAATACAAAGAACAAAACTGTCTCCACATAATTCACTGAAAATTGTCCAATTCGAATATAAAGCTTTGACAAAAACACGTCACCTTTTTTCGTTCCATTTGCCTACTAAAAATGTCAGAATGGGCGATAACAGAAGAAAAAACTCGATGCTTCCTCGTTTCTCTATAAGCACAGTACGTACAATGCTTATTACTGCTATAAAACTCTGTAAACTACACAAACTCTGTAAACTACACAAACTCGATGCTTCCTCGTTTCTCTATAAGCACAGTACGTACAATGCTTATTACTGCTATAAAACTCTGTAAACTACACAAACTCTGTAAACTACACAAACTCTGTAAACTACACAAACTCGATGCTTCCTCGTTTCTCTATAAGCACAGTACGTACAATGCTTATTACTGCTATAAAACTCTGTAAACTACACAAACTCGATGCTTCCTCGTTTCTCTATAAGCACATTACGTACAAAGCTTATTACTGCTATAAAACTCTGTAAACTACACAAACTTTACCAGAAATTGCATTTTAAGACGATCCTGGAGAGCGTGAATTTTTAGTAGTATTATTAAATGTTTTCCCTAAAATATAGGACATGAAGGAGAGCTAAAATGAAAATAAATACCCCGGCCTCATGAGAGCCGTGCGGCTATGCGAGGGGGCTATAGCGGCTAGGCGAGGGTTGACCACAGACAGCGGTGGACCCTGCGGCTACCCTCAACCCCGCATTCTCCCTCAACAACCCTCATTACGGGCTTAGTATACCCCTCAACCAGTTATACACCTATACAAATATTGACTATTTAAACATACTATTATTTCCCCCCTTCTAACGATTCTCGGCGGAAATAATGTCATTATTTTCTCTTCTACTACTCCTGCCTGCCGCGTTCAATTCAGCCGGTCCGAACCCACTTAAAACACTATTTATATACAGTGGAATAACAAAACATTTATAGTTGGAATAATATTTTAAATTAATTTACCTTCTTTGCATGGAATAAATAGAATGTCCATTTCCTTGTAGCTGTATAATTTAAAGCAAATTACCTAAAAAGCAAAATACAAATATAATGAAGGTAGATAAAGTCAGGTTTTGGTCTGGGTATCTTAATAAAACTACATTTTTTATAGCAAAATGCGTTTATATTTTTGCCGACGTTTCGACTTGAAATTCAAGCCTTCAATAGGGCTATGAGAAGAGCGAGAACAACGCCTCACGGATGTGCAATCATTTTTATGCCTTACGGATGTGCAGAAATGATTGCACTTCGGCAAAAGTATAAACGCATTTTCTTACCGTAAGTGTAGTTTCCTTAAGATACCAAGACCTAACGGTCAACCACCTCCTCTCAATGAATTAAAAATATAATCTGTCAGTAATTAGGCTGGACCATTAGAAATATAATTTATTTACGATTGCAACACGTCGAATACATCTCCTTCTTTTGACGAGTGAATTTAAGCAAATTCGGGTGTAGAAAATTCTTCGATAGGTGACTTCATGGAAGAACCACGTGCTGTTGGCATTATATAACGGTGGCAACCTGTAGATAGCCCAGCAGTTGATGTCCGGTAAAATAAAAATCAACAAAGTAGCTCTGTATTTGATAGGATTCTGATTTAATAATTGCAGCAAAACTAAAAGTTTTCATTGAGTCAAATGCAATTAATGGAAGTTGGCATCCCTGAAGATAACACAAAATAAATAAAAAAACTCTTAATTAGCTATCACTGTTAAATGTATACTTTTAAAAACCTGTAGGACTCATTAGAGCGAAAATGTCTTCGATTTGACACCATCCTAGACAAGGTTCCACTCACTTAAGCATCTCAAAATATGCAGGTAATTTGCAAGTTTTCGGAATATTTCATCTTGAATATTGGCTGGTTTTAAGAGTTCAAAAGTATTTTTTACCCCATTCTCTTCTTCTTGTTCAGCAATATACCTTGGGAAAAGAGAAGTCTGCTATGTCGAGAGTTATTGTTGCACCTCTTCATTTTTGGGCTAATGTTAGTTTCTTGTTTTAAGTTAAATCTTGTCATTCTGGGTTTCTACTGAATTCGCCGATTTTTCGGGGCTTCTTTGCAAACACTTACTTATGTATCTGCATTCAGATCCTCGTCATCAATTGCACGGATCAGCATTTTTGGATTCATCGCCTGCTTTACCAAAAGACTTATAAAGGCCGCCCTTTCTCTGCTCTGAAGTGTCTCCTTCATTCCAGTAAACCAATGTAGGTTTTACTTCAGACCAAGTCTAAGGGATTCACATCCGATGTTTGATCGTTGATCGTCCCGCCGGTTGACAGCTTAGCGAATCGGCCCTGGATTTGCTCCATCGAACAAGGCTAAGACCCGGCACTAATGGAGCATTAAACCGATTGTCCCTGAGCCGTGATTCCTGTTCAAGCCGCCGTGGCTTAGTTTCGCCTCCCTTCTCCATCATCGCCAAGACTAAACCTCACTTATATTAACTATTCGCTGTCATGATTAATCTTCTAGGAATATCTAAAAACGCAGCACCTAATTGGTAAAATTGTTCCTCTTTTGGTCATTCCTGAATGTAGCTACGGAGGATGGGCATTTTTGAAAGGTCTCTTCAAATCACTATCAATCCGGAAATGATCCCTGTTAAAATACTCTATCTCAGCTGAAATAGTATTTTGTTATGATGAATAAAAACATTTTCTAATTTATTTGCAGGCAATATTTAATCAAAATATTTAGTTTATTCTATATAAACTTTTTGGCATAACGTCTGCATATAATTTAGGCGATTTACATATAAGCTTCGGAATTGATGCTAAAGTTTACTAATGCTTATTGCAAACAGTATTTTATTTTTTTCTTCTCTGACAGCTGAAGCAAACACCTTTGTTTGAACTTTAAAAATAATTTGAAAAATCTAATTTTAATTTACATTATTTAATCTGGAAAGCAGAAATAGAGAAATGATTTCTTTTAATTCAAGAATTTACTATCAAATTGTGAAGGAATTTATTAAAGAAGCTTTGTCGCAAAAATACTCTGAGGGGCTTTCTTATAAAAGTACTTTTATTTTAGAACTTTTTATTATTTTTACATGGTTTTCTAAGAGCATACAACTTAATTATAAGTTTTAGACAGTTTTTACTAATAATATATATATTTATGTATTATTATTATTATTGTATTCCATCATCAACATCATCGTGGGTGAGAGCATGTTTAAATATCTTCAAAATAAGTTGTATGATAATTATTGTTTTATTTTATCTTCTCAACTCTCTATTATTTAAACAAATATTTAAACGAAATTACACGAAATGTATTGATATTAAATTATTATTGTGTAGTACTTTTCCAATTCAAACAGTTCATTTTATTATTTTATTTTTAATGATTTTTTTAATTTTAGTTACATTAAAGTAATCATTGCCCATCACAGTTAGATTGCTTCTTATAATGGAAAGATTGGACTATTACATGCAAACGTTTTTTTTATCTTGTTAATTTATTAGTTTGTAAGTGGGAATAACAAATAGTTTAACAATATTAAATAAATAATGCATTATTCTGTTGATTTTTAAAATGAAGTATAGCTTTGAATAAACAAGAGTTAATAATTACTCTGAATAATTAAAAACACTACTAATTAGAATAATCCTTTACAATAGAATTTATTTGTTTTTTTACTATTAACTCCAGAAAGTGATTTTTAAACAAATTGTATATTCTCATACAAAATGTTATCACTGCTGTAGTTCATTTTTGAACGTTTTTATTTAGTTATGTTTTACTATTTTATTTTTAGTTGTTTACTTATAATTAATATTGATGAAGAGAGTTGCCAGATTATATTTTTCACTTTTCATTTTGATACATTGAAGTCATATTGGAATATATTACATTATCATGTGAAAAATGGTAATATGCCTAAGCATTCTGTATACTACACGTGCATTGTAAATATTGAAGTAATAAGAAGCATGCAAGAATATCTGCAACTCTCAAGTCACATTTATGAGTTTTTTTTTCTATGAATTGTTTCATTATTCAAAGTCATACGAAATAAAGATAAGCAGTTGACGAATCATTGTTTTTGATTTATTAATGTGTTATCTAGTTTTTCCAACCTCAATCATTATTAAAATAATATAAACAGAGGATTGACTGTAGAGGCGTACAATTGAAGTGACAGTGGATATAAATTTATTTCAGAAAAGAAACAGAGGGAAATATAGTTAGAATGTAAAGTTTGAGGATAATCTTATAATATAATACAATAAACTTTCTTTCCACTTGTGCTAACCAAAAGGAGAGGAAAATCCATTCACACCTCTTATTGTTTGGAAAAAAAATTATTATGTGAAGAAAAATAAAAAGATTTTATTTGGAATTTGAACAATATTTGTTTTTATTGAGAATCTGCAATACGTCATAAAATGGTGGTTATGAGTATACTAAGTCTGTGATATGTGCTGAGTTGCACAGTCTTAACATTGCCAATCATGAGTAAGAACCTTTTTGTTTAATACTAAGTTACAATATACAGGGTGTCCCACATTGAGATGTCATAACTTTAAGGGTTTATTCTGCACCTCATTTGTAGTTCAGGGACGCAGAAATGAGCGTCCTATCTCAACATGTAGGCGTCCTATCTCTTATTCAGCTATTTGTAGACTTAACGGTTTGCCTCCGCCTTAAAAGTTGCCTTATTTAATGAGCTTTAAAATGGTACCCTGTGGTTTTAAAAACAAACATTATTTAAGTCCATTTTTTTATGATTTCTAAGTCAAAACCAATACATTTGCTTTAGTGCGAAGAAGCCATTTCCAACACATTATTTAATTTTACGCGAATATGGTGATTTCTATTCTATTTAGTAAAATTAGACACTACAATTTCTGCTTATAAGTTATTGCTTATAAGTAACTGGGTTATTCATTACAATCATGAGAAATTGTATTGAAAAAACTCTCTCCTCCAAATATAAAGCGAAAAAAATAGATTTAAATGATAAGACTATTATGCTACTCTTAAAAATAGAAATTTCATAAAACAAGACCCTCAAAGCATAAAAATATAACATCTGTATTTATTATGTTAACAATAATTGTGATTATTTCCAAATTGTTCTTCAGTCATCTTTCACTCTTTCCAAGGTGTCCCCTAATCCCTAATCAGAGCAAAAAATGTGTGTACCTAATGTTGGAAGGATGGGACATCACCATATTTGTGTGAAATTAAATAATGTGTTGGTAATGGCTTCTTCACACAAAAGCAAATGTATTGGTTTTGACTTAGAAATCAGAAAAAAATAGACTTAAATAATTTTTGTTTTCAAAACATCCGGGTACCATTTTAAAGCTTATTAAATAAGGCAACTTTTAAGGCGGAGGCAAACCGTTAAGTCTACAAATAGCTGATTAAGAAAATATTGAGTGAGTTAAGAAAACCCTAATAAAAATAGTTGACATCTATATGGCTCTTAGTGTAGCTCCTAAATTACATGACAACATTTCAATAACTGGTGTTTCTTTTTTTTTTTTTTTTTTTTTTTTTTTTTTTTTTTTTTTTTTTTTTTTTTTTTTTTTTTCTTTTTTTTACGGCGCATCGACAAATCTTGGCCATTAGCGCCGTGGTGTTTCTTATGAAATGTGGGAACCACGCCTCGGGTTCCCACGTTTTTCAACAGAATACCTTTATACATTGTTAGGAAGGATTCTTGGTGTTTCTTATTGGAAATTTAATGTAGATTCTAAAATTGTGGTCGTCATTTACGATACATAGACAGGAAATCCGGAAAACACAGTTTTTCATAAGAAACCCCAATAGTTTTGAAAATATACAAAAGTTTGAATAGCTCTGCTAAATGTTGAGATAGGCCGCTCATTTCTGAGTCCCTGAACTACAAATGAGGTGCAGAATAAACCCTTAAACCTTTGACATCTCAATGTGGGACACCCTGTATAAGAAGTTTAAGAAGTGTCGTTATGATAACTGAGGCATTTTATCATCCACCTTCCAGAAATTGATCTTGTATTATTTTATTTAGAGGATTTTTTTTTCAATTCAATTAATTCTGATAAAAAACTAAGAGGATCAGAACCTGAAAACACTCTTCTCTCCAAAATGAAAATTTTATTCCCTACAGACTTGGTGCCTCTTTAAATACATATACATTGATAAATTAAAAAATTAGTGCCTTCACACTAGTAAAATAACCTTCCACAGGACCACTTCAAACAAAGATACGTTAGTTAATTTTTTTTTATGCATTTTATTTATTTATTTACAGGTGTTTTACAATTTACATATTATTGTATTTTGTAATGAGATTGTAGTATTAACCACGCCTCGGGTTCCCACATTTTTCAACGGAATACCTTTAAGGATAAGGATTCTTTAAGATAACCCAGGTCATCCTGAGGTTATCCATGTTGTATTTATAATTATTATTATTAAAGTCGACAGTCTTTTAAATATCCTTTAAATTTATAATTAGGTTTGCTAGCCAAAAAACTATTTAATTTCTGAATATGAATATAGTTCTGCCTTTAAAAAAGAGTAGTTTAGTAAAATAAAAAAATGACATTTATTTCCTAATTTTACTCTGTGTCAAACAATTATTATTTTGTTTCTTTTGAGAATTTACTTTAAATGCGTTGCAAATCTATTATTAATCAGGCGACGTACATACGTTATATTGTTGAGAAGATATGGTCGACCGTTCGGAAGTAGGAAGCGTTGATCGTCGGGGTTTCGGTCAGTGTTCTTATTCAATAAAACACATTTTATTTGCTAAAATGTATATTTATTGCCGCCAACGTTTCGGCTTGCTATACAAGCCATCTTCAGGGCTGAAAAACATATATGGTATAACAATGGTAAGGACAAAAAAAAAATATAAATATAAATATATATATATAGTATAATAATAGCAATATAAATAAATATACATGTATATGGTATCCAAGAGAATACAGTACAAGTGTCATAGTAACATACCTATTGAGAAGATTGAGAACTATACATCCAAGATTGAAAAATATACATTTTATTAAATAAAATGTGTTTTATTGAATAAGAACACTGACCGAAACCCCGACGATCAACGCTTCCTACGTTATATTGGATTTATTCGAATGGAGATACTAAGCGTTTTAATTTATTAATGTATTCCCCTGAAAAGGCACCAAGTAGATGTGAAACTTGTAGGAATAAAACTTTTATGTTGTGCAGAATAGCGTTTTTATTATCTTCCGCCTTTTAATTCATTCTAACAGTGAAATGAAGTTATTAATACTAAAGAATTGCATTAAATTTGTCCTTACAGATTAGATAAAAAAAAATATTGCCTTACAATAAAGTCAATCAATAAACAATAAATTCTGGTTGAGTGAAATTGTGTTGTATGAACTACCACCACTACAAGTGATGTCCATAAATGAAATGACAATCTGAAAAAAATGGAGTTTGTTGGCTTTTCAGTTTGAAAATGGAGTGCGAGAAGCTGGCAAGCGAGAAAATCGAGATCCAACGACACTACGTCATGGTAAGGACGTCACTATTAAAGTGCCATGGGCGCTAGACTCTAAAAAAGTACCGCTTCGGTTTTCCGATAATCGGCGTCTTGTCAAAATATTTACCAACCCCCCCCCACTCCTCGTCCCTGAGGCTTAACCTCTCTCACTATAACCTCCTCTACCGACATATTGTTCCTTTCCTTTATGCTCTCATGTGACAAGGAACCCGCCCTAAACTTAACAGTTAAATTAAGGACAATTTTAAATATTCAAATAAATGTCTACCTTAATGGAATGTGAATCCAATAGTTAGATTTGGATTCATAGAGAAATTTGGCATTATTTTAGGAAAATTGTTCTTCAAAATCTCGAGTCAATTAACACTATTTAACTGAGGAATTTTGTAGCAAATTGTTTTATCCCCCCAAAAAAATTAGACGTTTCAATTTTATGAATAGGGACTTAATTTGTTTTTAATTAAAACAAAAATTCCAATATAAAGCAGCTCTCAAGCAAAAATTCCATTTACTGGGAGCAATAACTGAATATTTCATATGAAAACAATTTTTAATTATCCATCTTTTAAATGTTTATTTAATTTTCTCAGCCAGTGAATTCCGAATAAATTTGATTGGTAATAAATTAATTTTTAAATATATAAATATGATATCGAGATGTCTTCAGCTTTATAATTATTTTTCTTTTTTTAGATAGTTATTTTGCTGGTTTCTAAAATCTGAAACACTTATTTGGTGCACACAACCAATGCTCCCAATCGCTATTTGCATATATTTATTCTTCATACATAATGTCGTCCAAAAATGTTTTAGAATTTATTCTTATTTACCGTCTCCTCCCAAACAGTTTCGGTCTAGCTGTTCAAAAAAATCTCGTTTAGAGTGTGTGTCCTTTCCTAACGTCCTCTCCCGAAATTTGAGTATCCATCTAACCTGATAAAGAAATTGATAAGAGGAGCGGCGTTCATTTTCAGAAAGCCGAAGCGGTTTTGCTCTAACACTCGACGCTTTGCACGCTTCGCACTAAGTAAAATAGCTTTAACAATATAACAAAGCCTCAGAAAGCACTCAAGATTATGTCATGTCAGTGTTGCATTCTCTTGTGTTTTTGATTTTTTTTTTAATCACTTATAATTAGCCCTCAGGACAGTGTTAATAACTCTCTATTGCTTTGTATGTACCTAATGTTTAGTATTAACCATGCACTTATCTTGTCTTGTGACCTAACCACCGCTCGTCGTGTCTGTCTGCAGTTTAAAGATGGAGATCGAGAAATTAGCCCAAGAGAAAACAGAAATGCAGAGGCATTACGTAATGGTGAGTTTCCCCAGCGCATGCGTAGCATTGTCTTGTTGTTTGTTGCTTGCTCTGCTAATTGTGCTGTTTGTATTAATTGCATGCTTGCATGGCTTATGTGTGAAATAATGTTTTCATTTTTCCCATTATCTTTATTCATAGATATGTAGACATGATAATTTCTTTATCACGTCATCATTTTCTTCTACAGGTGGAGATATAATAAATTATTTATAGTTACACAAACATATTTACTGATATGTTATTCCTTGAAAGATTACCCTGAGTATATAATTTCATTTTTGATCTATATTATAAGAATTACCTAAATTAATTCACAACTTATTTCGTTAAAGATATCAAAATATTTACACAAAAGTTATAGTAAAAATAGCATTAACCTAGACCAGATTGCTCTCGTACGTTTCTCCTTTATTTATATATATATATTTTTGCAATTTATCTAATTTTTATTCTATTATATAAATTATTTCATTATTATTATTGTTACATAACTGAGTAATTTGTAATTGACTAAAAACTATTTTATCTGTAATATGTATACTATTTTAAATATTTGATTATAAATAAATAATCTAAAGGTAACTCTTATTCATTCAGGCAAATTTTCCCATAATTTACAAAATTTGCGAAATTGGTAGCGATTGGTATAGCTTTTAGAGGGAAACCACTGCCTCTTCAGTCGTGTGTTATCTCAATAAAACTACATTTTGCAGTCCTGATGGAGGCTTGAATTTCAACCCGAAACGTCGGCCCAACATGAAACACATTTTCTTATTAAAAAAAAGGTAATTTTACTAAGATGGCACTAACACTGACTACATCAACCTCGCAATCTCAACGGCCAACGATCAACTATCAATGAACACCAATGTTTTCTGGCTTGAATATCTACATCATTTATGGAAGACTTCGAATCACATGAGTTGTTCTTCTTCATATCCCTGATGAAGGGGCTAGAATTGAAATTCTAGCCGGAACTGTGTCGATAAAAATTCTTTTTTTTTTTTTTTTTTAATAACTATTATGACCTACTTCTCGCCGTTTTCGCCCTGGTTTATTTCTATGATCAACGATATCTTATGAATTATTGCTATTATTTTTTGTACGTGTGACTAGAGAATTTAGTTTTAAGTATTATCATTGCTGTAATGAACTACAGTTATAAGTTTCTTTTATGCAAAGAGTTCTAGTCTAGATTAGTTCCATGATAATTTCAGTTTCGGAAATTCAGTATTAATTACAGAATTCTAAGCCCCTGGAGTGGCAAGGGCTTGATTTATATCCAAAGCATTATTGCATTGACAGACTGCAACAGCTGGCGGTGCTTGATGCATAACCATATGTTTTTGCTACGGACTAAATGTCCATTTGTTATTAATTACCTTATTATTAGTATTTATACCCTCTATCACCACAAATCCTTCATATCTTCCGTTTTTAATTGGTTGCTACCCAATATCATGAGGTCATTATTGATCGGCTTAATAATGATTGTAAAAAGAGATCTGTTGTTATTTAATTTACGTAATAACAATGGTTTAAATTAATTACCTGCCACTTTTTAATCTCTGCAAAGATGTGAATGCCAGAAAAATCGTTTACATAAAAAAAAACAAAAAACAACAACAAGACCACACAACAAAAACAACATGAAATGGATGGATGAAGTCTGTGATTTAAAGACTATATAATGAAAATGTGCTGCCATTTTACTGTTCGAAATTCATGATTATAACTTTAACGTTCATTTATAAATAACATAGATTTTTGATACGGGGCACAGATACGGCGGGTCGAAAACTTGGGCAAAAATATTTCGGCACATTTTCTGTTTCTAGTGGATAGTAAATGACTAGAAAACATATAGTTTTTTATTCTGGGTACGAATATCAATGATGCTGTATTAAAAAGGGTCGTCAGGTTTCCTGGCACAAGGATGAACAGCCCGTTTGAATTTTATTAATTTGAAAATGCCAATTAAAAAACATCTAAACTAATCGAGAAATGTTGAAAATTTATTTATCCATTTACGAGTTGCGGTTCCAAATCATTTCATTTAATATATTCTTGTAATTAAAAAAAAAATCCTAACTTTATGTGTTTTTTTTTATTTAATTAACAAAAAAGAAGAAGAAAAATTATATCCAGAGAACGTTCTGGCGATTTGAATTATCGAGTATAAAAATAAAAACCTGTTTTTGCAACTGAATACTTTGGGTTAGAAAAATAATATGCAAGATTAATGTCGTACAAAATTATTATATACTCACTAATTACTGAAGTTTGTTTTTTAAAAGCACCACAAAAGAAAAAGAGAAATAAAAGGCGTAAATTTAGCGCATTGATGGTCGATAAAAACTATTAAAGGGGCGTTAAAAATATTTTCCATGAAAGAAAGGCATAAAAGAGAACGAGAAAATAAAACACTAGAAAAATTGCTGTTTTAAAAAGAAAGAAAAAGTTTCGTTTATCATTTATCTTTTTTTCTTCCACTAACTCAGCTTTATCTCTTCCGTCTCTTTAAAATCTCCTCCAAAGATATAAATATTTCTTTTATGTCTACGTATAATTTATTCTTTTTTTTTTTATTTATATTTTAATTTATTTTTCATTCTTTTTTTTAAATATCTTTATTTATCCTGTGTTTCTCCTTCTTTTTTTTTTTTTTTGTTTCTTTCTTTCTTTTTGTTTGTTCGGTACCTTGTATTTCTCTTGTGGTATATTTTTTGATATATTAAATATTGCTAATGACTTTACGTGGTACTGTTTTATTTATTATTTTTTGTAATTTATTTATTAGTCTTTTTCTAAGCCTGAGGAAAGAAGACGATCAGCATCCGGCTACGGGATTCACATTTTTTGGAAAAATTCGAACTAAAGAAATCATAGTGCTTTCGAATTTACGTTAATAGGCTCCGAGGGAAGGCCGGTGGCCGTGAGTGTTATGGCGTGAGCACTTAAGACTCCATGCCAAGGGTCGTGGGTTCGATTCGAGAGGGTAACCTATAGATAACCCGTACTAAAATTCATAGTTAATAATAATGGATTCAAGTGAATAAATGGCTCCGAGGTACACGTTTATAAAGATGTTTTGGCGATTGGAGTCGAATCGCACCACTTTAACGGTTTTATCTTTAACCATTTTGGGTACTTTGATTTGAGTGAACCGAAGTTCAAAGATTTGTTGTCATTCGTCCTTAATAATCTATTCTAATGAGATGAATATAGTTAGCCGTTGAGGTGATACGATAAATTCGGCTTAGAAAAATTTAGATTTTCATAAAAAAAAAAAAATCAGTCCCGTAACAGGCCACAAGGGCCCAGAGGGGCAGATACTGTAGAGGTATCTGATTCTTGACCATACGGCACACTAGGGAGATAGTGTGGTCAATACTATGCTCCGGCCGCCTGATTTTTCCCTTGCTGCTTCGACTGATAGAGTCATTAGCACCAAGGTACCCATTGATAAATTAATTAAAGGCTGGGTTGGCCTAGGGACGATCTGGGACCCCAAATCCAACCCTCGAACGACGGCACTAGAAGAAAAAATCTTTAGTGCGCGCTCGGGTTTTGAACCTGGTCCTCCAGTTTGAACCTCGCCCCTTTTTCATAAAAATCTTGCACTAAATGCCTATTGGATGGAGGAAGACCACGGTAATTTTTAGGTACCCATGGTCAAGTGATAGTGGCAATTAAACGTTACCATGATATTCCTCACTCGCCTAATCATTTAGTGCTCAAGAAGGAAGGCTGCCAAGAAGCATTCATAATCGTTAGAAATATTGCTTTTTCTGAAAATATGACGTTTCCCATTTGCCGAATCCAAACCACTCCTTGACTTCTTAATATAAGTTTTGTTTGGAGTCCAGGGGGTACTACAAAAAATAGGAAGTATTTTGCCGCCAAATGTCATCAAAATCGGATTAGAACAATAGGGTCAACAATTTGCCCGAAAAAAGAGATTTGGGCAAAAACAAGATGGGTTTAAAAATAAGATGTAAAATACCAAAGACCACATAAAGACCAAGATTAAGATTTATTCAATATACAATGAACGCTCTAGAATATAAAGACTGTGTAGAAATGTAGACACTGGTACAGAATAAATTGCTTGGGTGACTCCATTAAACAAGCCCAGAAACTGATGATTTAAAAATAAAGGAAGTGTTATCTTTGTGGCTATATCCGAGTGGATAGATTCGTGTCTAATATTACAAAAGAGTTTGTTGATAAACAAGGAATTGTTTGTTCGCCGCCCACATTGGACCACACGCAGTCGTGCATAACGACCCTCTCTCCTAGATATATCATCCTGTACACATTTATCAGCTGTTTTCCATTGCCACTGTGTTCCACAGCTGTCTGAGTGTCTTATCGCCTTCATCAGGCCTCCATGTCCCTTTCTGCTTGGTTTATTTTGAGCACTTGCTCCAACTGTGGGCGGTCTTACTAACACTGTTCCAATGTTGTAAGCCAACTAGGATTTCCGGTTGGATCATCCATTTCATCGCGAAACTAATCCAAGTTTTATCTCATTCGGCTATTATTGGTTCGAAATCCTTGCCTTTTCAATTAAATAAATGATGATAGAGATTTATTACACTCTTGGTGGCTTGGGGGCATTGGAGTCACGCGCCGGTTGTGGTTATGTGGCATTTTCTTCCGCTAGGATGTGCGGTCTACCGCGCTCGGAATTGACGCAAGGTACGTCTTCAGTCTCTCTCTCCTGGGAACATGGAAACAGAGAGATGGTTTGTAGGGCGACTAAGCCTATGCCTGAACGAATATAAGAAAATGTAATCGTGCGGGGAAAAGAACCAGCAGAGGAGAAAATAGAGATAAGGGAGAAAAAATAACTGAATATTAGTGGGAATATGAAGGCACAGAGGAGAGATAGCCAGAGACAGGAAAAGAGTGATAGAGAATGGGAAAGAGAAAAAGTAGAAAGTGATAGAGAATGGGAAAGAGAGAAATTAGAGGGAAAGAGAGAGATAGGGAGAGGTAGAGAGGGAGCAAGAATGAGTCGATAAATATGTAAAAGGGAAGTTAATGTAAACAGAAGAGGGCTGCTATGCAAATGTAACACGTGTCTCCTACCCTACCAATCAATTACATCTCGCCCTACCTTCTCTCTCTCTCTCTCTCTCTCTCTCTCTCTCTCTCTCTCTCTCTCTCTCTCTCTCTCTCTCTCTCTCTCTCTCCCCCCCCCCTCTCTCCCCCCCCCCCTCTCCCCCCCTCTCTATCCCCCCCTCTCTCTCCCCCCCCCCCTCTCTCTCTCTCCCCCCCCTCTCTCCCCCTCTCTCTCTCTGGCTATCTTTTATATATTTTATTCTATCTTGAAAAAAAAAAAAAAAAAAAAAAAAGTCGGAAAAACTTCCATATAGAATAATAACTTATTATTTCATTAATTTAATACTTTTGCAGGACTCTTACTCGGATTTTCTAGGGTTTTTTTTTTACATTGTATTCACTATTATTATTATTTTTTTTTTTTTTTTTTTTACGGCGCATCTACTACTAGGTCATTAGCGCCGACATCCAGGGTGCAGCGAGGAATTTTCCCAGCGAGCCTTGAGATGAGAAAATTCCTGCCGGAGATGGGAATCGAACCCACCATCTCCCGCTTATGAATCCAGCGCGCTAGCCACTAGACTACGGGAGACCCCTGTATTCACTATTATTTTAACAATAAATTTAACAAAAAATTAACCAATGATATTCTGTATATATATTATAAATATGTTTATTTATTACTTTCAAACAAAGAATCTCTTGTTTGACTAATATTTCTAACTTTCGATGTGATATAATTAAGTAAAATATAGTTAATTGAACAAAAAACAAGTTAAGGACAACATATAAGAAAACAGTTAAAAATAATTAAATGTATAATAACGAGAAACTATTGAAGAAGGGGTACATATACGTAAAAATATGAAAAACTTAAATGATTGAAATTTGTGAATATGTACAAATTTAACATTCAAGAATGTAAAATTTGTATTTTTGTAATTATGTTTTTTAAATAATTCATGATACCTAAAGGTGGTATTTATTGTCCTAGTATTGCACGAAGAGGGTGTAAAAGTAAGTCATAAAGTTCCCGAGGCCGAAGCAGTCGAATGCCATTGCAAAAGTGAATTACAGACTCCTTTCAATTCAAATGATCTCATAGAAAGTGGAGCAGAGGGTGAGGGGTCAATGCTTTCAAACACATTCCAACAGGTTAATCTTGCATGTATTTTATGTAGGATTTGCAATACAATACTATTTACCATTACGATGACATCATTGATATCCATATTTGATTTATAGCCAATATATTTTTAAATTCCCGTCTCTGCCCGGCAGTCAGTATTAAATCATGCCGCCAATCAGTTGCTGAAAGATTATTTACTTATTTTAACAATAAATTTTGTTAATTAAATATACAAATTTAGTTTTGTAATGATATATAAATGGTGATAAGTAGCCAGGAAGTTGTTGGGATTCGGCTAGGAAAAAAGCAATACGATTTTTGTAAAAATCTGTATTAAGGAAGTTTCGGCTACTCTTTGGTAGCCTTCGTCAGCTGAAAGACAAATACAGCTAGCCGAATCCAAAATATTCCCCGATTGCTTATCACCTCGATACTTTCAATGAGGATGTATAAAACATTCATACAACTGCCAAGATGAGCTAATGGCCAATTTTACATCGCCTTCCACTAAACTCTTGTAGAAAATAGCCAAAAAAAGCGCCGCATAAAATTAATAACAAACTAATTATCACCTCGACAGCCTTGGTTAAATTACTGTGTTTAATATTTCATCATTTGTGTTTGGTTTATAGGCTGACGAAGGCTACCAAAGAGTATCCAAAATCCTTAATACAGATGTTTACAAAAATCTTTTTGATGTTTCCTAGCCAAATTCCTACTATTCCCTGACAGCTTCAATTTAGCTATTTACGTGTGTCACTATAGAAATTGAACCATCTAGAATGATTGACGATTTTTTATTTGTAGGTTCTCTAGAATCGTAGATCTGAAATTTCTGTAGAATTCCTATTCTTTAGAATAACTATGGCATTCTTACAGTTTTAAATCACCTTAGAATTTCAATTCATAGAAATGTTATTTGTGTTAATCACTATTTTCACTTGGTCCCATAGTTTACCTTAGAACATTTGTCATCCCTTCTCAGAAACTGTATAAAAGTTTAAATATGGCACTATAGGCATACCTAAATTTTGACTATCATTTTTATTTACTTCCTGTTTTCTTTTATATGTTTATTGATTTTGACAAACTTGATATAGCCT
The DNA here is from genome assembly GCA_946811695.1 of Gonocerus acuteangulatus. Taxonomy (NCBI): domain Eukaryota; kingdom Metazoa; phylum Arthropoda; class Insecta; order Hemiptera; family Coreidae; genus Gonocerus; species Gonocerus acuteangulatus. The sequence continues at coordinate 35,810,849 of OX328125.1, forward strand.
TCTAGGGTCTTTTTGCGAAGACCACATCCAGTTACTTTTGAAGTAGCAGTAGTGATTTATAACAGTTACTCGTACTAGCTAATAAGCTTACTGATTAGCTTATAGGTTCTTTGCTGGTTATCTATTACTACTTGACTCTACGGTTATAATTCATATCAGATAATGGAAAGCAATATTGATTAATAAAAAGGTTAATATGATCAAATTCAATTCTCTCAACTATTAAAAAAGTTATTAAGCATTAAAGTTGACTGTTTTGCAGGTTATGAAGGATAACAAACAGCGATATATGTAAACAAACATATTTTATTCCTTTTCTCCCTCTCTTTTTTTGGATATTTTACATTATTTGGCATTACGCTCCGCTCGCTCAAGAAAATATCAAAACTCTAGTCAATCCAACTCGCAATTAATAGAATTATTTTAATTTTAGCGACTCTAGTCTATCCAACTCTCTAAAATTAATAGGATTCCATTAATTTTTCCGAGTAAGAAACCAATCCCTTTTTCTTTGTCAGGAACATCGCGAACTAATTAATAACTAACTAAGACCCATTTTTTTCTCACTAACATAAGCAGAGCATTTTCATAAACAAAAGTGCTAATAATTCACTGTTGAAGGTTACTTTACTCCCAGCAAGAACCACTGCAATTAGTCATCGGAATCCTCCAATAGGAAGGCAAAGGAGTCATGCGCATGCGCTGAATCACTGATAAAATCACTACTGCTACTTCAAAAGTAACTGGATGTGGTCTTCGCAAAAAGACCCGCCTTTTACATCCGTTTTAACCGTTTTGCTTCCCCTGTTCCCGCAGACTTTTTTAGCACCTTTGCAGGAAAATCCCACTTCATGGAAGATTATTAAATATCTCTCTCTCTCTCTCTCTCTCTCTCTCTCTCTATATATATATATATATATATATATATATATATATATATATATATATATATATAGTAAACTCCCGATAATCCGCGGAATTGACTGGCGCAACACCCGCGGATTAGCCGATTCCGCGGATTAGGCGATCCCGCGGACAACACGCAAAAATTCTAAAATGGAGACATACAACACAGGGATGTTACTGGAAAATGTTTATTTAGTAATATTAAAATGTGAAATATGAAAATATAATATGAAAAAACAATAAATATGAAAATAATTAAAATTAAACATATTTACGTAATACACATACATGTACAATTTACTTTTTCAGAAAAAAATCCGTTAAAAGTGTTTGTTGTTTTGAAGCAAAACATCTCTTCTTGACTTGATTCTGAAGTTTTTTCAACACCATTTTATCACACAGTGATGCATCATCTTGTTCTTCCAGATATTGAATTAGTCCATTAACGTGTATTAGGGCTTCGTCATGACTTTTTTTCTCGTGTTATCCTCCTCTTCTTCCTCACTCTCCTCTAATTCAATACCTGATACTCTATCTATTATTTGTTCATCAGTAAGGTGTTCGAATCCTGGATCACTGGCATCGCAATTAATCCACTCAACAATATTTCTTTCATCGACATCACTTCCTCCAGCAACTGATTTCGCTAAATTTGCTAAATCATTAGCAGAAACTTCCTCTTTTTTAGCTGAAGGCTCTACTGAAGTATTTTCTACATTTGGTAAAATTTTCCTCCAGGACTTTACCAACGTAGTTTGTTTTACTGACTCCCAAGCAGTGTTTATGTCATAAATGCTGTCGAGAATGGTGTAATCTTTCCAGAAACCCTGAAGATCATTACCCTCTTCAATCCTTTTTTTTAACAAGTTTGTTCTATATTTTTTTTATTCATCAAAGCAATTACTCCCTGGTCCATTGGTTGGATAAGAGCAGTGACATTTGGAGGCAGAAAACTGACGAAAACATTTCCACAGTCCGATAGTAAAATATTTTTCGATGGGTGTGACGGGGCGTTGTCAATAAGCAGCATGGCTTTTTGGGGTAGGTTTCTTGCTTTTAAATGTTCTTTCACTTGAGGGATGAATTTTTTATGAAACCACTCTTTAAAAATTTGTTGATCCATCCAGCCTTTCTTCTGATTAAAATAATTAACTGGTAGGTTTTCGGCCCTTGTCCCTTTAAAATACCGCGGTTTTTTTTTGACTTTCCAATAACTACCAGTTTTAGTTTGTGAGAGCCTGTTGCATTGCTGCATGTCATTATAGTAATGCGCTCTTTACTGGACTATGGCCTGGAGCTTGCCTCTCGCTATCAAATGCCAGTGTTCGCGTTGGCAAACATTTCCATAGCAGCCCTGATTCGTCAGCGTTATACAGCTGTTCGTAACAAATTCCTTCTGACTGAAGGAGCTGTTCAAACTCTGTTTTAAAATTTTCTGCTGCCTGCTGGTCGTTACTTAATTTCTCGCCGTAAAGTCCGATTTCCCTTATCCCGTGGCGCTGTTTAAACCTCGTCAACCACCCTGATGATGCATTAAATGTTCCCTCTAAACCTAGCATTACAAAAAACTGTTTAGCTTTTTCAGGAACAATAGGCCCAGAAACAGGAGTTCCCTCACTTCTCAACTGACTTACCCATTCCAACAGTGCAGCATCTAGCTCTTCATAAGTGCTCCTTCTCATGGTTTTTCTTTTCTTCATCGATGAAGAGTTGTCTGATGAGGATGCAAATTGCAATAATTTATCTTTTTGCTTAAAAATGTCTCGAACAGTTGTTTCTCCTATTCCATATTGCAAACAAATTTGCTTCCTAGATTCGCCATTTTCGAGTTTATTTATTAATTCGAGTTTCTCTTGAATCGTTATTTTATTGTTAAATAAAATAACGATAAACTTTGACGATAACTACTGTCAGTAATTCAAACACACGAGCGAAATGAACTACTAGACGGCAATGCGTCAGAAGCTAAACTGATATGAGAAGAGTTTGGAAATGAAAATTAGATTCTGATCTTATTAGAAAATATATGGAAAAAGGAAGGATGAGGTAAGATGTTTCTGAGAAAAAAAGACTAATGCATTCTCAGGCAACACCTGGATGATTTGATTAAAGCGAATTGAATCTTTCTATTTAATGTGTTTCCTCTCTACTACAGTTCCTTAAGACCTAACTCTTCAAACTTATTCTGTATAAAAACTTTTCTTATTCAAACATTAAAAAAAATTAAAAAAAAAAATCCATGGATGAGCGCGGAATAGCCGCAAAGCGGAATATCCACCCGCGGATTATCGAGAGTTTACTATATATATTTCTCTGGGATTCATATGTTTGGTTGGTGTGGTTCAGCGGTGCTATATTTCACCATATTCCTCTGCGACTTCTTCACACTATGATCCATCCTAGTTGGTCATCATCATCATCATTCCCTTGTCAACCACCAAGGATGCATGATGGCCTGAAGAAGCCGCAGAGGAATCCGGCGAAACGTAGTAGTACGGAGGGGAAGTCTTTTCACCAACCAAACGTAATTCTATTAAATTTACATCTTTTCATGTGTTACTGTACCTCTGGATAGTTAACAGAAGTTTATCTATATCTAGCAGCACTTTATCTATATCGGTGTGTATATGCAATTTATAGTTCCCCATTATTAGGGCAGAATTTAAATGGTATATAATGATGCTACACGGAACAGGGGATTTTTTATAATGACTTTAAGTGACGGCTGACGATTATGTAAATTATAATTATAGGTCAATATTCATGAAAGAGCGATTAGAGTAATTGTTTAAGAGGCATTATACCCTGAAGAAAATCATCTTTAATAGATATTTTTATCAGTCTTAATAATCTTTCATTCATTAAAGAAAAAGTAGCACATGTTACTTCTTTCTTACTTGGAAATGTGTGTCTGTCATTAACGCCCACAGGTGTAATAGAAATAAGATAATTTATTAGCAAAACCGGCCTTGCTTGCCCTTTTCGACTAGGATATCCAAACAATAAATACTATTGAAACTTAGTTGGAACAGTAATATCTTTATGGTTTTCTTTTTCTTTTTTTTTTATTTGATAAGTTTGCTTTTCTACTTTTAAATCTTCCATTATTTTTTTTTTATTACAGAATAATACAAATTTGCATTTATATATTTCCCATGGGCGTATATACAAAATAATTTCGGGGGGGGGGGGGGCTGGGACGATTTCCGGGGTAAGGAATAATAAGAATTAGAACTTGGAATAGTTTTAGGCAACTAAAACGCTATTACACCTAAAATAAAATATTATTTATGAACTAAGTGATCTTACTTAATTTATGACAAATTTTTACCATCAAATCAACATTTCGGGGGGGGGGGGGTCCCCTCCTATATAAGCGCATGATATTTCCAGATTTTTTATTTATTTATGGATTTTTTGTTTTATATCTTGGACGATAAACACACTGTACTATGTCTTCTAAGAGACCAGGACTTTGTTTTATGAGTGTATTTTATGGTATATCCAGGATTTATGTATTAAAATCTAATTTATTAAAAGCATAAAAGTTATTATAGAGAATGTTTATCTTTTAGTCATAATGAAAATGCACTTAATCATGGGATAAAAATGTCGATTCGTTAACGTATCTTCGAGGACTTCATATGACATAGTATAATCGTTTATTTCGTAGATATGTTAAGATACAGGCTACCTTCATTCTATTTCTATAGTATTCAGATTATATACTTTATATATATATATATATATATATATATATATATATATATAAAGTATATAATCTGAATACTATAGAAATAGAATGAAGTATATTCATTTATATATATATATATATATATATATATATAAAGTATATAATCTGAATACTATAGAAATAGAATGAAGTATATTCATTTATATATATATATATATATATATATATATATATATATATATATATAAAGTATATAATCTGAATACTATAGAAATAGAATGAAGTATATTCATTTTTATATATATATATATATATATATATATATATATATAAAGTATATAATCTGAATACTATAGAAATAGAATGAAGTATATTCATTTTTATATATATATATATATATATATATATAAAGTATATAATCTGAATACTATAGAAATAGAATGAAGTATATTCATTTATATATATATATATATATATATATATATTTATATATATATATATATATATATATATATATAAAGTATATAATCTGAATACAATAGAAATAGAATGAAGTATATTCATTTATATATATATAAAGTATATAATCTGAATACTATAGAAATAGAATGAAGTATATTCATTTATATATATATATATATATATATATATATATATATATATATATATATATATATAAAGTATATAATCTGAATACTATAGAAATAGAATGAAGTATAATCATTTATTTTTTATTAGTTTCCTCTCTGCAGTAACCCTGCAAAGAGGCCGTTTATTTTGTGCTACACGTTCCAATACATAATGTATATCACATGTATTTTATAAAATTTTGTCATCAAATGTTCTTAGATATATTACATTAATGATTTAACATTAAATAATTAATAACTAAATTTAAATAATTAGAAAATAAATATACATAAAATAAATATAATTTTATATATTTACGGAGACCAGGACTTTGTTTTATGAGTGTATTTTATGATATATCCAGGATTTATGTATTAAAATCTAATTTATTAAAAGCATAAAAGTTATTATAGAGAATGTTTATCTTTTAGTCATAATGAAAATGCACTTAATCATGGGATAAAAATGTCGATTCGTTAACGTATCTTCGAGGACTTCATATGACATAGTATAATCGTTTATTTCGTAGATATGTTAAGATACAGGCTACCTGTATATATAATAATTATTTTTTATTAGTTTCCTCTCTGCAGTAACCCTGCAAAGAGGCCGTTTATTTTGTGCTACACGTTCCAATACATAATGTATATCACATGTATTTTATAAAATTTTTTCATCAAATGTTCTTAGGTATATTACATAAATGATTTAACATTAAATAATTAATAACTAAATTTAAATAATTAGAAAATAAATATACATAAAATAAATATAATTTTATATATTTACATAATTTGTTTGTTTACATTTTTTATTATTTCAATTGTCTTTAGAGGCATCGATCGTCTTTAGAGTAAGGCATGCTCTCTTACAAAAATCTCTGAAGCTTGAATAGTGTTTATTAAACAGCTCTTTTTCTGTAATGGGCCAGTTTTTTATATTCTTTTGAATAGAGACAGATAAGGTAGTAAATAAATAACAAGACGATATCAATATAATAAAATGTATGAATTTCGGCAGGGACAAAATTGAATAAGTTTATTACATTTTGGAGTATAAATTTGTGCTATTTGAAGTTTGAGTAGCATATTGCTGAGTGGGCGTACATAAATTGTGTAGGTTGTTAGGCTCAGAATAAATAAAATGGTGTAATAGCAATATTTTAAAACAATTTTCGGTTTTTATTTTTGTTTTTCATCTCCTCCCTTCTTTCTCTTTTGCTTTTACACTCTCTCTACACTGCAGTAATGTTGTAGTAAGTGGGGCATCGGGAGGACGTGCAATATAAATGAAATACAGTTTAGTTTGTAAACAACTAACATTAAACGAAAATAATTAACTTAAAAATGGCAACGAAATAACCAATATACTTTCTCTAGGTGGTGAGTTACCGGGGCTATTAATTGATGGTTTTTTAACATTTTAATTGTACAAACGAAGGTAGATTTAGTCAGGGCTCGGTTGTGGTATATCAATAAAACTACATTTTTAACGAGAAAATTTGTTCTATTTTTGCCGACGTTTCGGCTTGAAATTCAAGCCTTCGTCAGGGATGTAAAACTAGGAGGTCAGAGTTAATACTAATTTATATACAGAAGAAATGAAAGGGAAAACATTACACATGAACCAAAAATAGGAAACATTTTCCTATAAAAAGTCCGTCACGCAGGAGCTGCATAACTAAGCACTTTCCTCAGAATTTGGGTAGTGTAGACTGCTTTCCAGAACAATTTGCTTAAAAAATCCTACATAAATAAAATAAAAACATGAATAGTTCTCTTTTAAATTTGTAATGAGTAACTGATCAGTTATTACTTTTCTTCCAGAGTTATGTTTACACATGGTACCTATTACACTACGTAATAAATACAAAAAACCTCATATTATCGTATTTTGATCTAACGCAGGAACAGGATACAGTCACTCTAGTGGTAGAAAGCGCTCCTTGCGGCGGCTTTGTGAACCTACGTCTGACGGGCTTTTCTATTGAAATAATATTACAAATTAAACCCCCGCTTTCCGATTGACCGATTCAGCTCATTTTTACAACACTTCTTTCTCATGAGGTACCCACGACGTATACCGAGTTTCGTTACAATACAGCAGAAATTACGACCGGTATGAGTATATTAGGAATTTGGGTCCGGAGTAAACCCCCCCCCTTCTAATGAACCGATTTAGTTTATTTTTACAACACATATTTACCTGTAGATTACCACTACGAATACCGAGTTTCGTCGAAATATACCAGAAATCACGGCTGGCAGTGGCGAATTGGTATTGTGGATCCGGAGTAAACCCCCCCCCCCCTCCTTATGAACCGATTTAGTTCATTTTTATATCTCACTTTTCTATCTATATCACCAATACGAATACCAAGTTTCGTTGAAATAGAACAAATATTACGGCTGACATAGTCAAATTAGTGTTTTGGGTTCGGGGTAAACCCCCCCTTCCGATAGACTGACTTTGGTGGTTAACGAACTCGTTCAATCGTTTGCTAATTGAATGCTATATACCAAGTTTCGTGACGAAAAAACAAAAACTCTGGCCGCTATCGTGTTAACAGACACATATATATACATGCATATATATATATATATATATATATATATATATATATATATATATATATATATATATATATAAATTTTAACGGGGGTCATTTTCGGTGTCTACTAGGTAGGATCGATAAAGATTTGAAGAAATTTTTCAAAAATTCCGTCATGAGTCCAACCTCAATAGCTACTTTCCTTCGGAGGAAAGTGCTAAAATGTAGTTTTATTATGATACTACGACGGAACACTGACTAAAATCTACCTTCGCACTACCAACGGCCAACGATTTCCTCTCAATTAATTACGTTTTTCCAGTTTCTAGAAGGAATAGAATGCTACTGAAATAATAATTCGGTTGTAAACCTCTAAAAGCTACATTTCCGGAAGATAATGAAGAGAAACACAGATTGGATCTGGTGTACCACATGGTCCTGCGGTTATACAGCTCGCACGCAATGTGGTTCACCTGGCTTCAAAACCAAGGCCACTATCCGTTCGAAATAAACAACCACAAATAAAATCAACTCAGTTAAGCGTTAGAAACGTATCATAAACTTTTTATACACAATGGTATTCATTATTAATAAATATTTAATAATTGCAATCACTGAACTCACATTATTTCTCACTTTTGTAGTGTGCAGTTTATTAGAGACTCGGAATGTGGAACCAAGCTGCATTAGGTGTATCAAATCCACCATGGTGTTTGTTTTAAAGGATTTTAAATAATAAAAATTTCAATCCGTTGCAGTGAAATATTTTTTTAGGGCTTCAACATTGGTCATCGGTTGTTTTTTAGTAATCAATAAAAAATACGGAGAAATAAAACTGGAAACAAAATATTAATTATCAAAGAAACTCCTAAAATACTAAGTTAGCTACACATTGTCACCACCAGCACAACTGAACGATATGTTTGTCATTTCGGAAATTCCCTTGACCGCACTAAAACTCCCACGAGAATGAAAGACATTAAAGACAAAGTAGCAGTGAAATATTAAAGTAGAGAATATTTTAATGATCAGAAAAAAAAAATAACTAGACATTTTACAGAAAAAAATAACTATAAAATTTAAGGGAAAAAAAGTAATTCAAAATTCCCGTTGATCACCGAAGTTAAGCAATGTTGGGCATGGCCAGTACCTAAATGGGTGACCGGGCAGTTGCCGTTGGCATTATAAAAGGGTGGCAACCTGTAGATAGCCCGGCGCTAATGACCTATATATCGACGACCAAAAAAAAAAGGTTAAATAATTTGCATAAATACAGATTTAACTCGAAATACATTAGGTTAAAAGTAGAACGAACATTTTTAAATTTAAGTAAAAAATGCTGATAGAATTATGACAATACTTTTCAAAATGCTATTTAAAAAGCAAATATATTTTTAATTAATTAATTCCTAGTTTGTTATCCAAACCTTTTTTTTTTTTTATACATTCTTGGACGGAATATTGTGGGCGCCTTAAGAGTCTATGGCCAAAGTTGCGGGATTTTAACAATTAATTAAATACTTTTCCTAAAGGTGTGCGTTCATAGTAATAGATGAACTTTTTGTGATATAATTGTTTAATATTGCAGTCATGTTGCATCATCTTGTCATTTTTCCAAATATAGTTATTTTCTGAGACCTCTTATCAGACAGTTGATATGACATATTAATGACCTGAATATTTTAATTTTCTATAAAATTATTACAAATAAATCTTTAATAAAATACCTACAATCATATTAGATTAAATGTAAATGAAATGTGTCCAATAAGAAAAATAGAGAAAGGATATGAACCGTACTCACGATATGAGAGGGGAAATCGACTCGGGTTTTTTGTTCGCCTTTGTCCTAAATCTGCTTTCCCCACATTTATATCTCAAGCATTACCATACGTTTTCTACGGAAAGGTCACCAAGCACATTCTTTTCTCTCCTCGTGCCAAATACCAGCGGCAACAACGGGAACAAAGTCGATTCCTCCTTTTGATGTTATTGCTCAGAAAGAAATCTCTTAATATCACTTTATAGAATAATATACAAGACTTTATGTAGTTCATGTAATCTTCCAAAATGTGATAATGTTACTTAGGTCTTTTTGGACTCGGATTTTTTTTTTTTTGTCAAAACATTGATGCCAAATCTATTTTATAATGAGAGGCAAAAAGTTAGCCGTAAGAAAATAAAAAAATAAAATAAATTACAGAAGAGAATAATCAAAACAGAAATCAACATTTTAGATCATAAATATGGGTTATAAGCCATTTTTTAAGTGCATATTGAGTAAAAAAAATGTTTTAACAAGTAAACAGTAGTTCTATACAGACCTTAGTTAAGAAAAATATTAACTGAAGTAAAAATGATAACGATACACATAAGCCGAGAAATAACAGAAAACTAACTGTATAAAATACTTTTTAATTGATCAAAAAACATCGTTTGTTATTTAATATACACACGAGAAAATGTTGTATAACGTATTTTCATGATTTACAATTTTTAATAATAATGTTTCGACTATTGTTTTAAGAAATTTTTCATATTTATGTTATAGCTGAAGATCCAAATTATTTATTTGATGTGTTTCTCTTCATTGGCGATCAAAGCACAGCATCCTCTGAACCATTCAGGTCCCGAAAATCAGACTGTTAGCCGAATATTCTCTATTCCCTGGCTTCTTATCGAATCTGTTTTATATTCTTCGTCTTCTATCAATACTAAACCGTGATTTTGCGGCCGCTAGATATGTTAAAACGCCAGCTTTATCTTGTAGCTCATTATCAGTATTTAATAGAATTTGTAGGAGAAAGCCTTCCGTCTGTGAACATTACACCTCATGTTAACGTGCTTGCCAATTGACGGTTTATTGGTCGTTTTGAATGTTTCAGATATCTTGACTGGATGGTCAGTGGTCAATTGCGAGTTGGCCCACCGAGGAGCTTGTTAGAGTTGTAGATAGTTTTGTAAAAATACAATCCTGACTTCCGAGTCAAGGCGTCCTGACCTTCCAAACTAGCCTCTAAAGCCCTTTGGGTCTGGTCAAGGCTCGGTGGGAGAATCGATCCTTTTGAGAACTGTATTTAGAAGCAGCTTGAACCATAGGTGGCCTAGCTTAATTCGAAGCTCGATGCTTTTGAGGTTTCTCTGCCGTTTTAGGTGGTTTTAGTTTTCTGAGTGGACAGTTCTATCCTAGGAATGCCCATACAGCTCTTGTAAAATGCAAAAGGATTTGTATTTCTAGGATTTCAACGGAATCTGTTGACGAGTACAATGAAGAATTCAGTATACATTATATGTAAAGACGATTTTGGGTTGCTGAAATGAACTAAAAATATGCCTCAGAATTACGCAATAAGAAAGAAGAGCTCTAGAACAGTTCTGTTTACTGATTAGTTACAGACATTTTCTTTGAAATTCGTGGGATTTTGTGGGAAACGAAAAAATTGTGTTATATAGAATGATGATTGCTGGTCATCCTCCTCTATGTCCAAAAATTGAGAGTAAAATATTCAAAAAGACTCAAACTTTTAGAGATGGACCTTCAAGGATCAGAAATTGAGATTCTAACCTTGATTGAGATCTGAGCTTCATATATGCAGACTCTATAGGCAGCCCATAAGCAATACAACCGAAGATACTATTGTCTTCGATTAACTAATGAAAATGGGATCTTTTGGGACGGAAGTATTAAATTCCTACGAGTAAAGTCCCGTGATCCCAAGAAGTAGGAGAAAGGAGAGGAAAAAAAAACAGATCTTCTTTTCGATTAAAATTCCCACATAAAGAACAGCAATGACACATTCAGGCATTATGTGTCACATTCTAGGACTTCTGTTAATCCTTTCTCATTTATGGTTTTCATTGTAATTAGGTTTCCTCGTGTGATGTTTGTGCAATAACCACTACAGCTAAGAGTTCTGGCTATCTACGACAGCGTCATAAGTTTTATAACTATGTTATAGACTGCGGAAGCTAGATCCTACGTTCTTTCCCATAAGGAACGCCAGGAATTTAGACCCTCTGGAAGCAACGGCGCATTAACTGTCTCTTACACTTCCCGGATCGGCGTGGGCTGGGAGTTCAGTTTGTAAGTAATTACGCTGTAGATTTATAAGATTAGGTAATAGCTTTAATAGACTTTAACAGCTTGTCCTCGTACCGGTTTAGCGCCTACTGTACGGTTCTCTCTCCCGTACTTAAGTTCAAATTTTATTGGTTCCCTCAAATTAGCGCACTTGCTACTTCAGGTTAGTCCCCAATTATATGTTAGACATTATTGAAATTGGGTAGGCCGATGTACATCGTTTTTGTTTTTTTTTTTCAATTTCTAAAACTTTCTAATGTTCCTTTAATCGAGTTAAATTTATTTTAACTCTTCCGTACAAGCGATTGTTTGCCATATCATATTTTGTAGATAAATAAAAATAAAAATAGTTTTAATTCTAGCAAAATTTTAATTTTTGCAATAAATGAATCCTGTATTCATATAAGACAGCTTACAATACATTCCTTGTTACATAGAAGAATAACCTCAGAGTGCTTATCGTCCACGAAATGAAGCACTTAAAATAAATAATTATAAAAGATAAATAAACTCGCTAAGTAGGGGGTTGAACCTAAAATCTTCCGTTTTTACGCTCGAATACGCATTGCCATTTACGCTTTCTAACCAAAGCACATGGGCGTTTATAAGAGGAGGGGTCTTAGGGTGCTGCCCCCAAAATTTTGATTTAATCGGTTAACATGTGCCATAGAAACCTTTAAAATAAATTGAATAAGATCACTTAGTTCAGAATTTTTTTTGTGGGGTGTAATACCGTTTTAGTTTTCCATACACCAGCCCCCCCCCCGAAATTATTTCCTATATATGCCCCTGTCATACCGTGGCAAATTCGTTCATCCAATGGAGCCAAAGCTTCTTTAGTCAGCTCAGCATCCTGTTTATCTAAAGCCTGACATTGGTATTGTCATGTGTCTACAAATTTTAATGCACTTTTACACTATGGAAGTCACTAAAAAATAAAATCTTTTTTATTTAACCGCGAACCAGCGCTTCGAACTCTATGTCTTCTATAAGATGAATCAAGGGTCCATACATTTCCAGGGCCTAATTTTTAGGATCCAGAAATTCTTTCGTTAGCGCAACCTTAACATATTTTTTTAAGCGGCACTAAGGCAAAAATCTCTGAAAAAATGTTAGAATAAAAGTTGCCAGTTACTAAAATAAAAAAAAAAATACTTACTTATATTCGTGGCTACATGTCTCCTTTCTAATCCTACTAAATATAGAGACAACAAACCTGCTTCAGTTTTAAACCCTCCTGGGGATTAGGAATGTAGAAGGATTATACTAAAACCACTGTCGTAACGCTTAATAGGACTTGGGTTATTTTTTTATTATTCTTCTCGGGGGTATTAAGTCGTAAAGAAAGATTTGTATTCATTCTTTTATATTTGTCTTTGTACTTTTTCTGTATGATTTATATCGACTTTGATGAGAGTTTGTATAAAAATACAATTTTTAAAAGTATTCAAAGCTCCATAGTAAAATATAGTGAAAAAATATTATTACTTTCTTAACTTCCTTGTTAGAGATTTTATAGCAAAGTTTCTCTTTTAATAGTTGCAATAAAATATGGGACTGTAGTGTCGTAAAAAGCATAATTAAATTATTAATTGGATATAGCATATTAGCGAGGTATTTTTTTATGTTAAAAGTTTCTTGTTTTTCACTTTACGATCCTATTTGTCGATATCTGCAAATCAATTTTGATTTCTTTACTTGCATCCAATAAAGCGACTCTAAAAATGTTTCATAAAAATTTAGTGCAAAAAATCACATTTAGGAAATATTAGCGCGGTTACTCCCTATCTCCATAGGGAGAACCCGCTTATGAGGTTGACCTCACGACGCAATCAGAAAGTAACGACTAGAAACTTTCTCGTTTCAGACGCCATAGATCACGAAAATATAGGTGGTTCAAATTTGTATTTATATATATGCTTGTCTGTTCGCTCTCTAGCAAGCTCAAAAATGGTCCGATTTTGATGAAATTTGGTTCAAAAATCTGTCGTCTATATTGAAAGGTCAAGTTCGTAAACCAGCAGAATCCGCCCACTGGAAAATAGTGTTTGGGGCGAAATACGCGCAAAAAAAATCGTAACGCTTACGTTTTTGAGTTCATATGCTTGCAGGTACTTGTTTTATAGGTTTCTTAACATAAGAAAACTAATGAAACCATTTTTATGGCGATATCTGTCACCGTTTCTGAGAAAAGTGGAATTAATGTTTTTGTAAGTCATTATTTTTTTGTGGATACTTAAAATCGCGGGATTCAATTGAAATATTTTCTACATCTTGGAAATTAATCCAAACTAAGATGTTTAAATTTTGGTTATATTTAGAGTTAAAGAAGTATGCGAAAAAAATATTTTATTAATAGACATGAAAAGTTTTCGGATCTTCATACATTTTCCGGTTGGGAAATCGTGGTAAGTGGAAGGTGACCATTCGAATGCGTTCTAAATTCTCTACGAAAAAGGTTCTGAAGCAATATTCGATGGGGCAACGTCAATCAGAGATATAAGCGTTTAAAACTTAAAAAGTGTTTTTGTTGTTTTGAAAGGATTTTTCTCTTTGTTTATCTGACTTTTTAATTGGTTGTTTTTTGTTTTAAATTGAATTTATCAGTAAAATTAGCATTGTAGTAAAATAAGCTAAGAAACGGCGAAAGGTATTGGTAATAAGTTTGGAGTGGCTGTGGTAATCAAGATGGCTGTGGCTAATCATGATGGCGTATGCATAGTTGGTTTTGAATTCTTCTATCTATATAATCTTCCCTATAGCATACAACTGAAGTTATAGTTATTTCTTTATTATTCGCCATGAAGCACATATTTACAGTTGATTATAACAGTAAAACGAATTTCCTAGTAAAACAAGATACTTAAAATGTCAACGAATTTTTGGTTGTTTAGAATAGAGCCTTCTCAGCAGTAGTCGAAGAGTAAGTACGTTTTCAGTACATAATTGTATTGACTTATACAGATTAGGAATTATCCGCTTCTGTGCAAGTTGGCTACTGTCAGGTTCCTGTGATTTGTGATGCTAATCTATTCCATTTCTTTAAGATGTACGTAATCGCGCTAAGATCACGCAGTTCCTGCGAGTCGGACTTTTTATACTTTTTACTATCCAAACCATTATAAATAACATACTCGTAACTAAGATTTTACAATTAGTTTATAAAGGGAAAATAATCCTTCAGATGTCATTTTCTTTCGTTCTTTTTTACAAGATTAGTAATATATCAAACTACAAAAATTATTTTTTATAATGTCAATTCCAAAATATTGAAATTTCCAAGTGTTAAATTACTAGATTTGATGAACCAGTCTTGTGATAAAAATTTAATTGATTTATTAATTCGCATAAATAGAGATTTGAAAATATTAGATGCTACTGGTTACTCAGAAGATGCCTTCTAATGTGATTATGAAGTGATGTGTTTTGGAAGCAAGAGAATATTGTGTTTATGTACTGGCTGATTTTTCGACAATTTGATCAAGTTATTAATTTTTAATTTTCGAAGCCAAATATTTAAACGAATATTACATTTAGGGTTTATATATAAAGAGTCATTGGCCCCCACAATTTACTGCCTAATTTTTCATGAAAGCTGTTGTATTATTTTTCTTTTTATGCTAAAACTACGCACATGCATTAAACCTTTTTTCTGCTATCTGTTTTTCCGAATGTTTGTCAATTCACGGTTAATGATTTCTCGTTAAAACCAAACATCACAAACATTGAGCAAGTTTTAGAAATTGTGAACTGTTGGGGCAAACTGCTTGTACAAAATTTATAACTGAATAAAAAAATTGTTTCCTTTCTATAACAGTTATCTAGCTATTATTTTTTTAAATTTTAACATATAAATATTTACAAATTAAATTCAGAAATAATAACTTTATATGGTAATTGAGCGCTATTTTTATTTTATTAAATATTTTGATATATTTTCTCAACATGAAGGCTGCTTACTTCAAGAATTTACTGCAATTAAACTTACTATACTATGGTTCATTACCTGAATTTATCTTCTTTGTAGTGAAATAGTAATTACTCATTATTTTTATTATAAATCGCTTTGCATAAATGATGGCTTGGAAATATTTTAGCCTCATGCTCTGGGATACAATAACATATTGAAATGTGACTTACAATTTGCTAAACGGAGACATATGGAGGACAGAAAAAATATATGCTGACCAATGAAGTGTATAAATGAACGTTGTTAAATAAATAGTTATTTCTCGTTCAATGACGTAGCTAAACGAATTCCGTGCCTCGATAAGTGGTTGTGGCTGGATTAAGTGCTTTAACTGTAGACGTGGTACTACCATGTGATGTGTTTGAGCAAGCGACTGGATGAAATTGACTTTTCACCTGCTGAGGCTAATGCGGGACCCTCTCTCTTCTAATGCATCAACCCTATCACTTTCCAAACATCACCAGCGGGTAAGCTGTCAGATCCAGCCGAGATAGCCTCGCTCCCTAATACACCACCAGAATACAAACCGCAATCTAAAGCTCTCTTTCGCTTATTATCGACACCATTAAACACAGAACCCTGAGGGAGTTTTTAAAGTGATTAGAACAGCCAGGGAATTCGTTCTAGATGTTTGACAGAGATCTAAAATGTTAAAATTTTGGTTCCGTTTGGAGGCAAAGAAGTATTAGATAAAACAAATGTATTAATAGAAAAGATGAGTTTTCATATCTTAATATATTTTCTAACATATCTCGAAAGCAATTGGGAAATAGTGGTAAGTGGAGGTAACCATTCGAAAGCTTACTAAATTGTCTACAAAAAAGGTTCGGATGTAATTTTTGATGGGGCGATGTCAATCGTAGAAAAAAGTGCCCGAAACTTCAAAATTTTTAGTTTTGTTATTTGAACGGGTTTTTGTCTCTGTTTCCTTAATGTTTTGAATGGTTATCGTTGTTTTTAATGGCATTTAAAAAGAGCAACGTTGTCACAGAGGACGGAGTCAGTTTCCTGTTGTCACGCCTTAAATTTTCCTTATCTTTAAGATTCTATTTTATATTTTTTACGAAAGATCAAAACCTACCAATAACTGCTTCTATTTAAGTGAAGTTGTTAGATCAGTTGTTCATCCTAGTTACTATGCTTCTATTCCTTTACTAATGGGACTAGGGATAAGAACAAAACCGCGCTAAGATGACGCAGTTCCTGCGAATCGGACTTTTTATTAACTGATATCGTTGACCTCCGACTTCATTGGATTGCTAAATCATGCCTTTTTCCACTACAATTATTTAGTAAAAATTTAATTCTTCAGGATGATGATATTCAAATTAAATAAATCAAAGTGAAAAGTAACACCAATGAAAATAGTAAAACCATAAAACTTTCCATTGTTCTATAAAATCACATTACCGATACGTCTCGAGGTGGTAAGATCAAAAGCGGAAATTGATTACTCTTAAGTGCCAGTTCACAGGCAGTCTTGAAGAGAGAAGGCGGTGCCATAAAGAGCATACAACTGTAGGAGTGTAAAGCTGAAAGGGTATAGGAGGATAATAGCTTGAGGGGAGGCCGTATAAAAAGTGATTCGAAACAGCAGTTAGGGATGGTTTAGGCTGAGGGGGGGGGAGCGAAAAACAATAAAACAAGAAGGGGATAAAGAAAGGACCTCGCGAGACTCCCTCCCTCCTTTTACTGCCTTCCGTGAGCCGAGGGTATAAAAGGGGGAAGAGACAATTATTAAAAGGCCTAAGGGGTATATTTTACCTCACTGACTTTAATACCTCTCATTCTGAACCACTGATTACCACTCGTAAACCACAGTAATCTAAAACTGAATTTTAACTGCCGCAAATAAGGAAGGCTTGAAGAAATGTTAATGGGAAATAAGTGGAAAAATAATAAAATAAAAAAAAGTACCGGTATAATTACAACCTTGAGGCATTAAATGTGTATAATATCTTCATTTATATTCAACAGTCATGTAAATAAGCTACAAGAAAAAAAAACGGTTTCTAAATTGAAAATAATAACTCATTATAACTTATTAGATTCCATAGTTATGCAATCAACCTACCCAAACAAATCTTTATTTATTACTACCTAAGAAACTTACAATAAATGAAAAGAAATGGCGTTTTTTTATTCTTATCACGGGACACATTTCCCATAGAAATCATTTTTATTTGATAAAATATCGTTATACTTTTAGAATTAAATTAAATAAAGGTGCCACGGACAACCCTGGATCTTTTGAAGGTTCTATACGGTGATAGGTAATCATTAGGACTGGAGCGGAGTGCGTTTTTTTGCGCATTTTCATCAACCTCATTAGCGCCTGGTTATCTATAGGTTGCCACCCTTTCTAAACATCCATTCTAAACATGCTGCCGTGAAGAGCAGGGAACTCTTTCAGCGGGCCCATACATATGAAAAAGATCAACCTAACGCGAGCGGAATTCGAACCCACCCTCTTCCGCATGAGAATCCTTGGCGTTAGCCACTACTGCACTGAGTGACTCGACAGGAGGTGAGTTCGGCACTAAAGGTAATACGTGGTAGCATCAAACGTCACCAGCAATATGGTGGCTTGGTATTTTATATGCTCACATATCACAATTGAAGCATAATGTTAAAACCAGAAACATACACATATAGTTATCCATAAATTAGTATAATAAGTAAAAAAAAAAAAGGAAGGAATTTACAACATCAAAAGTTTTGAACATCTTCTTTTCGAGGCATTCCACCACTCCTAGTGAAAATGGAACCCACAACCCAAGTCACAGAATGTAAAGCTTTAACACTCACGGTTCTTGTCTTGGTTATATCAAAAGGTATATGGAATTTTTGTGTCATAGGTAAACTTTGTTCTATTATGTTGAATATAATATATTCTATTAAACTCTAATATTATTTCCATAAGGCCTTTATGATATTATGTAAAACGTGGCCCGAGAACATGTTGCAAAGCTCCATCAATCCTTTCCCCGGAATAACCTCCCACTTCTGACATTTTCCCCTGAAATAACCTTCTACCAGTTACACGTTCCTACGATTAGAGCACTTGGGAGTGGTTTACAATTATCGTTGGGTAATTAAAATCATGATCCTTTAGATATTATGTAATAGGTTAATGATTTAATCATATAAGTACTCATTCTTGAACGATGGTTGTTGTTTTTCCTTTATTAAAACCTTTATTTTTTTTCTTATATATTTTTTTTTTCTCTATTGCCCAATAATGCCTTCCATTTATTTTACATGTATATTTATGAATTGAGAACTAAATCCCCTTCTAAATGAGGTCATAAATATTTATTAATCAGTCTTCTTAGGGTTTGTCCGGTCCTGTCTTTTTAATTTGGTTTTTAAATTAAGACGTATTAAAATATTAAATGGTCTATCAAGCTTAGAAATTTTTTTATATTATTAGCTCCTGATGAAAACTTTTTTATATGGCTTGCGTGATAATTATGGTTTTAGCTTTCTTTTTTCTATTTAAATAAAGCATTATTATAAATTCATATATAATTATGTGTTTCTTAAAACTTTAAAATCATATCCAAATTAAGAACTATTAAACTGTTATTAATATTAGAAATTAGACTTGCTACACCAGACGCATACGTGCAGAGGCTTTTTATAAATGGGAACTAGGTAAAAAATTAAGTCAAATATAAACGTTACCAAAGCCTGATCGAACAAACACCGGTGGCGAGACGTGAACACCTTATTTTGACAACGTCCATATTGGGCACTGCCATATAATCCATTATCATATATGAATATGAATATATATATATATATATATATATATATATATATATATATATATATATATATATATATATATAAGAATAAAGGTAAACAGTGTAAAAAGAAATGCTAATTAATATATATATATATATATATATATATATATATATATATATATATATATATATAATTAGCATTTCTTTTTACACTGTTTAAATTTATTCTTGTCAAGTTTTAGTTTATTTTATTCTTTCTTCCAGTTTTACTTTTTCTTATGTACATTTTCTGATTATGATTTCTGCCGCTGATGCTTTTCAACTATACCTTCTTCAAAATTTATTTGTACTGTTAGACCTATCTTGTCAATTGTTTTGTCTGTGAGTTTTTTTTTTTTTTTTTTGTTTTTTTTTTTGTTTATAATGTGGAGGTGTTAATTAATTTCAGAACGGAAAAAATTAATGAAAGCTAAGATAGTTACATTTTTATTACCAATTGATAAAATTATCGATATTAATTAACCTACTTTTACCGCTTTCTTTCGTAAAAAAAAAAACTGGATAGCTTAAATATGCATTAGATACATGTAATGCCTTTTGAGTATTTCATGAATATATTTTCTGGGACAACGGTCCGTAGTTAATTAAAAAGTCAGATTGATTTGTCCCCGTAGAATAACGAGTGATTTTATCTTTCCCACGAAAGGGTTAGTTTAGAATAATTGGATAACAAGCCGTCTATTTAGGGCAAAAAATAAATCATGCGGCATATTTATTCCGTTTGATTTTATTAAATTACTGATTTATCGCTAGAAATTATAGTAATTTTGCTTATGTCTCTTGAGGAATATTTAAATTTATGAAAAATTGTTTTTATTGATCCGGGCATTTGATTTTCAGGAATATGTTTTCTTTTACAATTCATTTTTATTATAATTTCAATGAATTTAGTGTAAAAAAAAAATATGAGATCAATAAATGTATCGAAATTCTGCCCATGTTGCGTAACACAACAAAATCATCGAAGACGGTGAGGACAGATATATGGCTGGTTGGTTCTCTGTCTGTAGGAACTCCAAAAAGTGGGTCTAAGAAATGTTTCTGCGATTCTCCTTTCGGCAAGGTTTGG
This sequence comes from Gonocerus acuteangulatus, assembly GCA_946811695.1. Lineage (NCBI taxonomy): Eukaryota > Metazoa > Arthropoda > Insecta > Hemiptera > Coreidae > Gonocerus > Gonocerus acuteangulatus. The sequence goes on from OX328125.1 coordinate 35,831,562, forward strand.
TCAAACGAGCTTCCTCATACCCACCAGCTTTGAGCATAATTTATTAAATTTTAACGTCCATTTATTATTAACTACGAATTTTAGGACGGCTTTGAGTATAATATGAAGGTTGTACTCTGTGGTTTCCATCCAATTTTACGGCATTCAGGGGACATGAAGATTAGAAATTGCGCCCGCACTGCTGGTGTAGTGGTATCATGCAAGAAATTCACTCAGCCGGTTGTGACCCAGCCTAAATGTTCAGAGCAGTATATGCATTATAAAGGTGGAAATCCTGCCATCTTCGGTGTTAACCAGACTTGTTTATAATTTCCGCTGATTTTCTTTATGAAGTCAATGAATGGTTGGTATTCGGATTAAAAAATACGTCGGACGTTCAGAAAAATCTATATCTTGAACATTTCGGCATGCCCTTTGGCAGTCTTCTTCAGCAATAAATGCGTAGGTGGTGGGGTCAGAATACGACAACGTTTAGTTGGCCATGGTTGAGTCCGCACTTATAATAAAGCTTCTTATTGCCTCAATAGCTAACTATCTTTATCTCGTTACGATTTTCTTTATAATAGAAATATTAGGATCTTTTGTTAGTGTAAGGAATTGAGTGAGGAGGTTAATCGGCTTTTTCTAATTACACCACTTACACAAATGAAATACTTTACAAGGACCATTACTTTTCTTCAGCTAAGTCATCCTGATTGAAGAAAGATCTACAAAGTACTTTGGAATGGCTTTTTCATTATGAACTACTTGGTCCATGTCTTGTAATCCTCCGGATCTCTAACGACCTCACAAAACTGCTTTATCATTCCTCTTGATGATCTCTTTTTTACGAATGATTTTCCTCGGCTCGCCCAATCCTCTCGTATATCCAACCCGTTCGCCGTTATTATAAATCTATTCAAGTTCCTGGCTCGTGTCTAGGCGGACAATCCCTAGGAATTAATCTCAGTTAACTTTGTGATTTTATTGGGTTCTTAATAGTCGCTTGATCCTTAATAGATATTGAAGACTTTCTATATACAAGTAAGGTTCGGAGGAACTGCGTCATCTTTGCCAGATTGATTTTGGAATACCTGGAAGAGTTTTAGGTAACTTTTTTTTCGGCGCTTCTGCATCTAGGTACTGGGCTATCTATAGGCTGCCACCGTTCCTTCCTAAACACCCATGGTGCAGCAGGGGAATTCTTTCAACGGGCTCGTAGATGAAAGAATTCAATCTGCTGCTGACCGGACTCGAACTCGAATCTCTCGCATAAAAATCTTTGGTGTTAGCCACTAGACCGCGAAGAGCCCGTTGTTTTAGGTAATGAATTCCAAATTCTCTTATAAAAATATTTATTTATTTTATTTTTCCTTGTTCGACGAAAGTGAATGGTATGTTTAGAGACTACATAAAAGCACCAGTCATTAATTTATTTTTATATATTATGACCGAACCCTAACTATTTCCACATTAGATAAAACACAAAAAAATTATAATACTGAGTTGTATAATGAATATTTATTTTGTGTGTTGTTAAGTGCGTCTATACCGTTTCCTTTGTTAAATTGTGGGTAACTGACAGAAATAAAAATTAATGGTTATAGTTAAATTTTATCGACCTTCAGTAAATATTTTATGAGCTCTGAGGTTGCACTCTTAGAACCAATTTTTAATAAAATTGTCATGGATCCTAACTACTGGGTATCGAAAAAATATTCATTGACACTTGAACGTCAGACGTGAATTGGCGTCAGATATCCCCCTATATGATAATGTTATCGTGGAAGGGTGTTTACAAACATACTTTTTTTAAATGAAATGCAGATAGTTAGCTGTTGGGGTGATAAGAAGTCAAGGGCTAAGAGAAAACGTCAGATTTTCAGAAAAATCTGTATTTCGAACGTTTTCGCATTTTGGCAGCCTTCTTCAAATGCCTAGGGGATGTAGGAAGACCACCATATTATGACTTTTTTTAAACAACTATCTCAACAAAGACACATTTTTTCCGTACATCAGTACACAACATGAATTCCCTCTCTGGAAGCTATCCTTATCTTGCAATATCAGTACTCGCATTACTATTGGAGCTCGGAGAGCGCCACATTGATAGGATTGATGGATTATTGATAGCCCAACGAGAGCGGACAGGCTATCAATGATGTGAGAGGATAGCTAATTGCACCCCCTCCCCCCATCGTGAATCGAACCCTCTCTGCAATTACCAAACCTCATCCCACGTGCAAATCCCCCTCATGGGATGGCAGAAATTAACCTATAATAACTGTAATACATGCCACTCTTCACCAATATTTTATTCATCTTTTCGATCATCACTCAGAAAATGCTCAATAGGGGTCGTTGATTGGGCCATAGTTTGGCTACTAAAAAAAAAGGACCTCTCCGCTGGTTTTGTTTAAGCTAAAAGAATTCTTCAGCCATTCCGCGGTTTTATAAAAAAAAAAACTCTCTTTGCCTGAGTGTACAGTAAATTTGAAAACATAATCAATACCATTTCTTTCCAAAATGATTATACACTTCGATACCACTTGAATACATGCAAAGGTCAAGATTTGAAATGATTGGGAAATTAAGAAGTACCACTCGCAAGAACATCATTCATCTTGGCTTATAAATAATTAAGAATGCTAAATAATTAAAGCATTAAATGGGACGAATCCTAAGTTTCAAGCACTTTTTTTTTCGAATGACCAGTCGAAATTTAGGCTCATTTAACCCTATTTTGTACGAAATTTATTAGACTTTCAAATCGCAACTTCCACTTAACACGGTTTCTAAACGATTTTGGAAAATATACAAACAGTCTCGGACTATTCGAGTCTGTTGATAAGTTATTGTATTTCTTGCATTACTATCTCGATTACGAACATATCCAAAATTCATCTAGATATGGAGGAATGTCAAAAAATATGTTCGGATTAATCCGTCGTTTTGTAGTATGAGAAACCGAAGTTCTGGTTTCTCCACTTTTCTCAAAAACTGTTAAGGATTTAGTAAGTGACACACACACACACGCACAGAGAGAGAGAGAGAGAGAGAGAGAGAGAGAGAGGGAGAGGGAGAGGGAGAGGGAGAGAGACAGGGACAGAGACAGAGACAGAGACGAGAGAGAGAGAGAGAGAGAGAGAGAGAGAGAGAGAGAGAGAGAGAGAAATAGCATGAAATAAGCAATTTATATCGCATTTATTATTTACTTATGTTTATTTTTCTTTTTTATATTTTATTATTTTTACAATATATATTTATATTATGCTCTTGGTTTATACTAATTATTTTATTAGTTATATTAATTTACTATGGTTTTAATTGATGTTCAAATATTACCTCATTTAATAAGTAATATTTAATGAGGCCTGGGTGGCACTGCTCTAAATAAATAAATATTTATTGTAATCCGCTAAAACGATAAAATATTTCAAAAGTTATTTTAAAACTTCACTGTAAAAATAATTGAGATTTTCCACGGTTTCGGTCGTTTATGTTCGGTTTTAGTGAATATGTGTTGCACTGTGTTTAACAGTATGTTTGAGTGTAAATGTATTAATGTTAGTATTATAATCCGATCATTATGGCGTATCGCTGTTTCCTTTTGGCTAACCCTGATTAGCCTGTATATTGTTTGCCCAAAAGCTTTGTTTTATGGTTGAATGTGTGATGTAAGGTGAATTATTCTTGAGTGGGATAATGTCTTTTACTCGTGGAAAGTTTTGCTTCTGGGATAACATTTTGCTTACTCATTACTCACCATTATTGCGAAACGTTTACAAAACTGAGATTCTACCCAACTTGTTACACAATATCGCACTGTGACTGCTGTAGCTGGTTTCAGATTTTTTGCAATAATAAAATATATAGATCTCTCAATTTAAGTGTATTTAACAGGTTCAGTTTAAGACATTTATATTCTTTACTGATAACTTGAAATTTATTTTGAAATTGCCGATATTTTGGTCAAATATTTAGGCCATCATCAGGTTAACTCTAAAAAAATGGGAGCGAATCCTCACACGCGTATGCTTTCATGAGGGACTAAAATTTGGGGCTAAGCGTTGACAATTTTAAAATTAAATTCTCCGGTGGACGAATATCTTAATTGAGAATATTGACCAAAAGTTGGAAACTCACTGCCAACAAAATAATTTGCAAAAAGAGTATTTACGGATGTTTTAATCACTTTATATTATAAAATAAATTCTGTTTAAAACTGTATATTATTTGTTCTTCAATTCCTCGTCTTGTCGATTTAGCTATTTAAAACTATATCTAAAGGTTCACTCAAGGGGTTTATATGCCCTTATTTTATTTATTTATTTATTTATTATTTTTTTTTTTACGGTGCATCGACATCTAGGCCATTAGCGCCGAATATATCTCCTTATTGTATAGATTTACTATTGACCATATTCAAACATCGACGAATATTTTCTCAAAGACTTTAGAAATTAATTATCTTATAAATTAAAAAGTATTGTATATTATTGCAGTTTTCTAAACGGCTTTTATAAAGAATTAGTTTCAATAAGAAACGTTCTGAAAAAAAGCTGTTAATGCGGTATATTTTTTGCCTAAATATGCTTAGAGTAGCCATTATGAAAATCTATTGAACCTGTTTTCAGCTTTTACGGTTGACAATGCCGCACTACTGGAATTTGTCCATTAAAAAAGCCGACGCATGAAAAGTAAAAAAGAAAATATCCTTAAAAAACAGGATAGCAGCGTAAAACATGCGCCGAACAATGTACCGACATAAATGGGGTGAATAGCTATATTAGGAAAAGAAGCGGATCCGGAAAAAGGGACAAGAATGTGGTCTTTCTTCATTGATGACAGGAAAACCCCAAATGAAAAAACCTGTAAGACTAGCTCGTCTTGAATGGAAGCTTCTTAGGCCTAAAGCCATGTATTATATGCATATTAGCACTATTAGTGACATCCCTACACATGAATAAATTATAGAAAAAGTTTTTTTTTAGTCATTGTTAATTTTGCCTTAATTGGTGATTGATGGGTAAGACAGTTTGAGCAAGCCTCATATCATTAATCTTTTAATATCTCATTGTGAAATAAAATATATGACTTTCTTCTCTCTCAATCTCTCTCCCCCCTTATTGTTATCTTATTTTATTAATTCATTTTTATTTAATTTATCTTTTATTTATTGATTTATTTTTTTATTTTAATTTGTTTTTAAGGTTTTTATGACATTTTTACCGAAATTTCGGGGGGGGGGGCTGCAGCGCCCTCAGCCCCACGAGTCATCCTCGTCTATCTATAATGTTTTCCCTTCATTTCATGTGTGTATAAATGTAGTTTTATTAAGATACCAAGACCGAACCCTGACTTTATCTAGCTTCGTTCGCTGGGATTTCTTGTGACAAAGAATCACAAAATCGTCGATATATTTGCTTCCATTCTGAATTCTATACATTTATTCGTTGTGAGAGTTTCAAAGAGTAATCAACGGTTGTTTGTAAGTTATTTTAAAAAGTTCGAGCTATGGTTTGTACAGCCATTACATCTGTACGTGATTTTACTTCTATTTTTACTTATTTCCTAGACGCGGCGAATGAATAACAAGAAGTAGACGTAATGACTATAATCTTTATTCAGGTGTAATATTGGGCTAGGTAAGCCGATCCTGGTTGGCGATTATCTCCTCCGATGATGGAGTACCGGTGTCGGGGCTTGGTAAACAGATTATAGACTTTGGCGGTCTGCTGGTCTGTAATCGTCCTCAAGACCCTTCTAATGCAGTGGTGCGCCGCTCTTGGGGGTCTTAGTATTCTTATAGGAATTTATTCCTTAAATCGTTTTTTATTGCAATGATTATATTGCAGCTATCAATGATCATTAAGGGGACTGATTTTGTGTATGAAAATCCAGACATACGAATTTGGAATTGAGGAAACACAGTACCGGAGATAAACCTTTAAGATTATGGAGAATATAATACAATTTCTAGCACTTGGGCATACATTCTATTAGGAATTATACATTTTTTTTTTGCTGCCCATTTTTGAAAAAATAATGATAGTCTAGACTTACTGTTTTGGGGCACACCAAAACGTCTGATTTAGCAGAAACATTGTTTCCACGTTGGACATTCTTTGAAATGAAGATATATGAATATACGTTACTTTTGGGATGTTTATTTATTTTATGAAGATTATATAGTTAGCCGTCGAGGTAATAAGCAATCAGGGATTAGTTGGGATTGGGCTAAGAAAACATCGGTACGATTTTTGTAAAAAATCTATATTAAGGACGTTTCGGCTACTCTTTGGTAGCCTTCGTCAGCTAAAATGACAAAAAACCAAAGAAAAAACAGAATTAATACACAGAAAAAAGGTTTACCAGGAAGATAAATGATAGGTCGATAAATACAAATCAACTTTTTTTAAAAGAACAATTTGTTGTTAAAATATTAGAACAATTATGTTATTGCTAAACAGGTAAAGTGAACATTAGTTGTATATCTAGAAATTAGTTCTAGAAAATCAATAGAAACATAAAACACATTTTAAATTAGGGATGTGTTTATGTTTCTATTGATTTTCTACAACTAATTTCTGGATATACAACTAATAAAACCATATTCACATTTAAAATGTAGTTTTATTAAAAAATGACGACCGAACCCTGAATATTCCTACCTTTTATTTATTTTGTGTTTCGTATCTTGGACGATAAACGCAATGAGGTAAGTCGCCTAAGAATCCAGGGATTTCTTTTCTGAGGATATTTTATTATATGTTCAGGATTAATGTATTAAAATTACACAAAAAATTATTATTAATTAAAATCATACAAATTATTAAAGAGAAGGTTTAACTTTTAGTCTTAACTTTCTGTTTTAAGCACTTATCTCAACCGGAGAAATAAGTGCTTAAAACATTGAACTTTTTGGTTTCCTTGTTTTGAACGATTCTTTGCACAACTTTTTATCCATCGTGTGGTATATGGGACATGGTTATTCCCATGCCTTATAAAAAAAATAAGACTCCATCATAAATGTGGAAAAGAACACCTTAATCGGATAAACCGCTTCTTGAAGATTCGGAAGCGTTGGTTTCTTTTGCTTATTTACTTATTTTCCCCTTCTGTTTTCTTTCTTTCTTTATTTTTTTTGTTAAGAATTGTTAATTATGTAAACCACTAAGTCATCAACTGTCTTTCCTTTTCTGTAAATCTCTTATCGCCAAACCTGAGTTTCAGTAAATTAAGTATTCAGGGTTTAAAATCTTGAGAGGGAACATTATATTTTTTCCATACGAAATGCGATCGTGTCTACTCCATTTTCTTTTTTCTTTTTTTTTTTTTTTTTTTTTTACGTGCTGCGAAGATTTAATTGGTTGTCTGAGTTTCCAGTATTCTTGCTTTGTTTTAACCGAATTCAGGCATAAATCAAAAGCGTCTAGTGGTTATATAAAAAGTTAGAAAGTTTTTAGAACTTTAATAGAAGTCCTGAAGACTTTCAAAGTTATGTTTGAAGCACTCGACCCAGTATTAAGCATTAATCTGCTAATTTTAAATGGGTGGCATTTTTGGTACCTAGTAGTACTAAAATAATAGATAATATAATGGAATCTTGACCAATTCTTTGGGCTCATGTGTAAGGCCGATGAATGTTTTTCAAAAGTTCTTTCATAATTCCGTTTTTAATCGGTACATTCCTCAGATATGTTCTACAACTACAAAAAAGATTGTCGAATGGAACCTACCATAATGTCCGTGGCGTATGATTGGTGTTGGCGGGTCGAGACCTACCAAAGCTTTCTACGCCACGGCTTCGTGACCGTGCATGAGGAGGGGAAGGGGGAAACAATTTCAGATTATGAAATTATAATGGGGGGTCCGTGAGGAGCGATGTTAGGGGGCAAATTACAGGGCCGCCACCTCGACATGAGTTAATGGAAATGTTAGCCCATTAATTTGTTTACGCTTGTACGGCAGTTGGCCGCCCTGCTCAACCTACTCTCTCTCTCTCTCTCTCACTCTCTCTCTCACCCTCTCTCTCTCTCTCTCTCTCACTCACTCCCTTCCTTCTACATTATGCTTCCACTCTCGTGTCATGTTTTGCATGTTATCTTTGAATGTTAGTGTTTGGTTTACGGTTGCGTTCCATTTGCACGCTGGGAGCCGGTTTGCCTCATCGGAATGCACGCCTGTTATTAGAATTGCATGTGGTGGACATATCCACAGCCTACTTGCAGTAGTCAGATTAACCTACGATGCCATTATGCTTATCTTGCTGGGCTTGTTTTGCATGACTTTTGCATTTTATTTATCTCCACTGTCGCTCTATTCAATACATAACCTAGTACTTAAGAAATGTATATGAATTTGTTGCTGATACAGTGGTCAAGAGTTGACATGCAAATACTTTATTCTTTATTTTTTGAAATAGGCTTTTCATTTGTAATAAAACAAATCTAACTTGTGTGGGTAGATATTGTCAGAGTCCGGTCGTTTAATATCTTAATAAAACTAAATACTCTAATAAAAAATATCATTTTATTAAGATGCCTGGCGAACTAACCCTGACTATATTTTCCTTATTAATTTCACCAATAAAAAGGCCCAATTGCCTAATAGAGTCGATGTAGTCATTTCAATTAACTGTACAAACAAGCAAGAAAATATTTCGTATACAATAAGGGAGAATGCATGTTAAATAATTACACAAAGATTGTCAAATTAAAAGCCTCTTCAAATCTGTAATATTAAAATTACATAACTCAAATAATGAAGTATTCAAATTTTAATAGGGCTAAAAATATTTAATTAAAATTAAAACCACTTTGACAGCAACATTTGTTTTTCTACTCTTTTTCTCCAGTAATATATATTTACTAAAGATATATTCACAAGGTTAATTTGTAAATTAAATTTAACTCAATCAAATTCTAATGCCCAGTTATTTTTTCTGTAGTCACTTTTTTTTTTTTTTTTTTTTTGGAAAATGTAAATATTTCCATTTCGGTTGAATGTAATTTTTTCGAGCTTAACAATCCGCCCCTGACATTTTTTATTCTTTGCACACTCTCGTTCAAGATGTTTACTAATTGAAAACTTAAATTCAGCGGAATGGCTTAATGCAAAACGTACTTGTTTATTGGTGCAATTATTATTTCAAGATGCACATCATTAAGAAATTTCCTTAATATTCGGTGAGTCAGTATAGAAATTGCAGGGAAAGAAATATAAGAATTTCAACTTAAACATTTTTTATTATATATATAGAGGGTGTCCCGTAAATGTCTAGTCATATTGTTAGGGGTGATAGAGGACTCTTAGGGGAACAAAAAATGTTCTATGACGATTTCCCGAATTCTCGCCTATAAAGGAGAAAACGTAATTTTATTGTTTTTTTCAATACAAACGTGGTTTTTAGAAGAATAATCGTTGTAGCTCCGTCCCAGGTGGTACTACTAGAAAGGGAGTGAAACCAATCGAAAGCTGAGTAAATTTACTATAAGACTAGTTGGGAGTAATCATAAAAATGAATGAATGTAAGTATGTATATCTTACCAAAAGAAAGCTATTCTAAATTTCCATTTTATTGATATTTCTTTCCAGCGTTACTCCTCAATAAGCAGGATCTGAGATTTCCGGGTTTTAGAAAAACTTCCTCATTTAACCAGCTTTCCATTCATGTATCACAACCCTGTGCTATTGAAGTATTTGAACGGTTTAAGAACAAAAGTTTTAAAAAAAAACATGGATCTGTGAAAAGAAAATTATATTTTTTTCTTCAGTTAATTCAAAAAGCTGAAGAGAAATATTTATTTTTATAAATGTTTACATAAATATTAAGTAAATATTTACTTAAAACAATAAAAAAAACTTCCATGAATATAAAAAAAAATCCTAAAACAGTAAATAAATAAAATACACATTTATTTTGAATTTATTAATTCAGGTGACTAATACTGGGTCCAGGCGGTGGCCATTAATGAACCCCAACCATACATTAACCTCAAAAATTATTATTTTTACCTATATCACGCATTTGAACACATTTTTACAGGACTATTTACATCTTATTTATGAGGGATAGAATTTTTAATTACCACAACAAAAACGCATGGGCTCACGAGAATCCCAATGAAGCATTTGTTTTCTAAATATAAATACCTGTAAAAATGTGTACAAATGCGTGATCTAGGTAAAAATAGTAATTTTTGAGGTTAATGTATGGTTGGGGTTCATTAATGGCGACCTCCTGGACCCAGTATTAGTTACTGTAATTAACAAATTCAAAATAAATGTTTATTTTGTTTATTTACTGTTTTAGGATATTTTTTTATATTTGTGGGAGTATTTTTTTTATTGTTTTAAGTAAATATTTACTTAATATTTATGTAAACATTTATAAAAATAAATATTTCTCTTCAGCTTTTTGAATTAACTGAAGAAAAAAATATAATTTTCTTTTCACAGATCCATGTTTTTTTTTAAACTTTTGTTCTTAAACCGTTCAAATACTTCAATAGCACAGGGTTGTGATACATGAATGGAAAGCTGGTTAAATGAGGAAGTTTTTCTAAAACCCGGAAATCTCAGATCCTGCCCATTGAGGAGTTACGATGGAAAGAAATATCAATAAAATGTCAGGAAATTTAGAATAGCTTTCTTTCGGTAAGATGTACATACTTACATTCATTCATTTTTATGTTTACTCCCAACTAGTCTTATAGTAAATTTACTCAGCTTTCGATTGGTTTCACTCCCTTTCTAGTAGTACCACTTGGGACGGAGCTACAACGATGACTCTTCTAAAAACCACGTTTGTATCGAAAAGACAATAAAACGACGTTTTCTCCCTTATGGGCGAGAATTTGGGAAATCGTCATAGAACATTTTTTGTTCCCCTAAATGTCCTCTATTACCCCTCACAATATGACTAGACATTTACGGGACACCCTGTATATAAGCTCGTTAAATATTTTTAACATTACAATAATAATCAAAATTAAATCGCTATTAATGAACAATTTTATAGATTGAAATGGCTAAAATTGTAAAAAAAAAAAACAAAAAAAAAAACATACAGGTAGAATAATTAACTAAACCGATAGAAAATCAATAGACGAAAAATTACTGAGGGTTTATTACATAAATATATGTTCTATTCTAAAAAAAGGCCACAATTAAATTATGTATCATTATTCCAGATTGATTAAAATTAATTTTAAAGTAATTAACTATTCATTGAAAATCTTGGCTTATTATAAAAACAGACTGAGCAAATTACATTTTTACATGAATCATTAAAATAACTTCATAATGGCCATAATTTACATATTTATCATGTTGTGAAACATTTTCTTGATAAATTAACAAATTAAAGTAAATTGGCTTTGTGGATTAGTGAAAAGCATTCATAATTGAGGTTTTCATTTCTTTGAATTACTTTCAACAATTTATATTATTAATTTTATTGTTTTTTTTTATTTTTTCAGTATTATGAAATGTCCTATGGACTTAACGTGGAAATGCATAAACAAGTGAGTATATATTTACTAATCCTCATTTAAAATAAATTAAGCCTCATTTATTTGTTTTCATATATATGTATATAATGTATTTTTACAACTTAAGGTTACTACAAAATCCATTAGGAGGTACTTGTTATAAAAACTATACTATTAATTTATATTAACGTGTAATATTGAATTTTATTATTCCATTTACTGAGAATTGTTATTCAGGGATTGCATTAACATATGAGTAATAAACGGAAATGTAGAGATAAACACATAAATATCATCTACCTAAAATATAAATATTTAAATCGTATTGCGAAGATTATATTATACATTTTGTTTTGTTTTTCTTGTTATTTTAATTAGCGATGCTGAAAATAATATATATGAATAAGAATAATACCGAGAAAAAATAATATCTACGAAGAAATGCTTTAAACATCCCGTATACTTTTTGACAATATCATTCCCTAGAAATAAAATTATGCGCATTGAAACAAATATAATCCTACTCAATGAATAATGAATTAATTTTAATGCTTAATACAAGAAAAATAAATTTGTCGTGCTGGGATTTGTACATAGTTATCAAGGTATACACGTATGTCCGGCTACTCAACAAAAAATAGGCTTGATGCAATAACTTTCCACTTTGATACAAAGTGAAGATATTTATAAAATGTTGTTGAATTTATTTTTAAGTATATATATCCGCCACCCCTTTCCAATTTATCTAGCTTAGAAATAAAAATAAAAATTAAAAAAAAAAAGTCAATCTTCGATTATAACTTGTTAGCTTCCAATTTATTACCTACACTCGGAAATATATATCAAACATTACTGTAAGAAGTTGATTAAGGAAATCATGGGCATTATTCTGGAATGACCTGGAAGCGGTGGTTAAGAAAGTCTGTTAATTAAAACAACCTAACAGCCATTAAACCAATCCAGGCAACCTAAACGCCAATTAATTACATGAAAACAAACAACCCACAATAAGAGATACAGTACAACAACTTCTGCTTGATAAATCAATTAATAATAAAACACCCTGTTCTTGAGTGAAAAGTAAATATTATTTTTAAAATAGTTCTATTTTCTTCTGATTAATTGAGTGTACATAGCTTATTCATTTGTTTAGCTCATTTTCAAGATGGCAGAATACCTTGAAAACAAATTAGTGTGAAAAATGGGTCATCAGTCGTTTTGTTTTATTTTGGCGAGTACAACAAAGAACAAACAACAAAGTATTTTTGCATGAGCATCGTTTTGTTTAGCTAAGCCACTTCTTGAATGATACGACAAGGATATATAATTAACTATTAGATCATTTGCATAGTATATAATTTTTCATTAGTTTGAATATCTATTTTGAATAGTTAAAAGATAATTAAGTTAATAAAAAGTTAAAATTAATATAAAAAAAGGACATTTGAGGACTCCAGAGGCCAAGGGGTCTAAGTAAAAAAACTCAATGTTTTGAGGATGGAGTCAAAGTTGAACTTATGTGTTAATAGAAAAAAATAGATTTTTATAGTTCCGATCATACTAGACCAATCCTCAGCTCTTTAGTTGTTTTTTATCGACAATACATAATAGGTACATCTTCCGGTTTATGATTAATATACAAAACAATTGGAGAATCCGTGCATACACTCCTCCATTTTCTTCTGGACTTATATTACAAAAGTGACAATATTCAAGAGATTACAAGCTAGGTGGCAGTGACTGTCAAGAAAATCACTTGAATCTCTTTACCTTCCACCAGATTACGATATTCACAACCCATTCCTCTATCTAACTCATTTTTTTCAAAAATATCACTTAGACCCCCTGACTGCTTAAGCCCTCATTTCTATTCTTATCTTTGAAGAGGTTTTCATCTTCCCTAACCTTGAAGCAGAATAGCTCCTAAGTCCTAAGTATCAACTCTTTGGTCTAAATTGAAAATATAAATTAGTATGGTGAAGCGCGTAACACAGCCCATCATAAAAAAAAAACGGCACGCAGGAGCTCCACGACATTCCTGATAAGATAGGAAGTGTGCTCAGCATTTTTCATTAATTTATGTCAATACAAAACAAACATAAATAGTTTCGACTTTTAATATTTCTAATGAAAAGCTTAAACTATTATTATTTTGGTAATACATTTTATTCCGGAGCATTGTGTTAGTGATGTGTTACACTAATTAATAAACTCACAAAAACTTCTACTAGAATACGGTATTGACGCCTTACAGGTCAATTTTCTTCCAGATTTCAGTGGAGTAGGCGTTAAAATTGTTCACAAAATATTATCTGTATCTATTCCAAGCGTTCCAAAACACACTCAGGATGATAATTATGGAAAAGCGCTTTTCACAAGTCTAAGAACCATCTAGCGAGCTAGAGTGACAACATAAACAAGTCAGATCCTCCGGAAGGATTATAAGTTGCCTGTAAAGGATGACTCCCCTGGTGTGGTTAGCGGGTTGATAGTACTCCCTCCGAAATCAATGGGTATCAGAGCTCTGGTAGTTTGGGTGTTGGCTTGTTGTAATTAACAGGGCTCCTCTCAACCCTCGTTAGTCTTACCCTAGTCTATCTACACTATAATACAGCCTAATATACCGAGTACCACATCCGTGTCGTAGCTTTGGTATACCCCAGCTCTAAAACGCAATTTAATAACCGCTCAATTCTAGACATCGAAACCGTCGGCTTTAATAGTCTAGGGAGACTTTGAATTATTAATGCCGCGTTGTTGTGGTAACCCATTTAGGGTCACGCATTTTCTTGCTTCCGAAAAGCATGTTGGAAATGCTCAGTAATTTACAATGTTTATCCTACAAAAAAAAATGCCATTATATATAATTTCTATGGTTCTTAATAATATATATATATATATATATATATATATATATATATATATATATATATATATATATATATATATATATATATACATATATATATATATCCACCCTCGATATAGGGTACATGGTGGTCCCGCACCGTCCCTAGGCCCACCCAGTCTGTAATCAATTTATAAACGGGAACTTACAAAAGAGAAAATCAGGCGGCCATAGCATAGTACAGACCACAATATATCTGACCACACACACACACACACACACTATATATATATATATATATATATATATATATATAAATTCCGATTTGAATTGCTCGAATGCAGCATCTATTGCAACATTCAATCAGCATGTTCTAAAAATAATTATCTTAGTATAAATACTCATTTAAACAAAAAACATAAATTTAAACTCGTTCAGAACTTGTAATTATATTATCGTATATAAAATTACCAAAATAACTAGGTTCTGCGTTATTATTAATACACTTTAATTAAATAATTTTTTTTAAATATTTACATTTTTTTTATCCATCCTAATGCTCTTTTACAACACTTTAATTTCTGTATTTACAATATTTGACTTGCGTCCAACTAAACTTGCTATTCAGGCAACTGTGCGAGAACATTTAATGCTTTATCGGAATGTACAAATAAAATAATAAACGCACCTGATATCAATTTATTCATTCAATTAAAATCCTACTTTTATCCGTTTTATTGGAGTTTTAATTCTGTTTTTTTTTGTGGGAGACACATTAGAATTTATTAAAAAGTTGTGATTAAATTTTTTCACATTAACAAATTAGTCAGAAGGGGATAATTTTTTCAGGGGGGGGGGGATTTATGTCTTGATTTTTTTTCTGCTGGATATCTGGAAAGCCCTGATGCCAAATTGTGAGACATTTTCTTAAGTGAAGAGCCTATTAAATTTTGATTGGACTATCTCAGTCCCAGAAAACTGTGTTTTAAGTTCTGAAACTTTGATTTCCATTGAAAATGAAATATTACTCTAAGCTTATCAAATTACATAATTTGGAAACACATTATTACATTATTTCTTCAAACTTAGAAGTATGTTTTGGTTTTTTGAATTAAGTACTTGGTCATATTGGTTGAGCGTTGCTCATACATAACAAGTAACAAAGTGACTTGGATGTTGAGGGGATTAGAAAGGAACGATCCATGATTGCATATCACAGCCAATTCCTTCCATTCTGACGTAACAGCAAAATTGCTTGCAATTTGCTACGTCCGTATAGCTATTATCCTTCACGGTGATTGTACATCATCAGCTCGAGACAACGTGTCAAACTTATCGAACACTGAAGATGATTCCACTTATTGGGGTTATGGAAAATTAGCTTTCTTCCTCAAGTTTGTTGTTTTTAATAAAAATATAGGAAATTTAAATGCATTTATTTATGGATTTAGCATTTCGTAGTGCTAGCCACTTTCGATGCAATACTTTTAACGCAATAAGTGGCAGAGGACACAATTTTAATTTCGTCTGCACCAAAACTACGTTTTAAGATGACAAATCATCCGAACTAAGAATTATAAATTTTAGTAAAGGTGTGGATTTAAGCAGTAAAAACACAATTATGGCCAAAGACTAAAGCTACGTGGAATACACCGGTTCCCGTTGATCACCGAAGTTAAGCAACGTCCGGCCTGCGCAGTGCCTGTGACCGAGTAGGTGCTGTGTGTGACCGAGTAGGTGCTGTTGGCATTTTAAAAGGATGGCAACCTGGAAATAGCCTTTATGTTGATATACCGTACAACAACATAAAAAAAAATTAACAGGCATGAGAGAAGTTGGATTTATATGTTTTCTTAAATAACCCAAAAAAGATCATGAAATCGTTATAAGGGGAGGAAGGTTAATGAATTTTCTATAAAAATACACCAAATTTCGATAGGACGATCGCAGTTGGAGAAAATTGTGCTTAAATTTACAAATGCGTTGATTTCGTTACATTGAACAAGTTTATGTATTTTCCCTCATTTTTTGTAATGGTTTTATCAGTAGAACTAGTTTGTCGGTGTAACTTGGCATCAAAAATGAGGATCTCTTGGCTTTATTTGTGTTTTAAGTAGAGCGTTCCTAAGGAACTAGCGGATATATATGGACGCTATCGCTTTCTGCTACTAGCCAAATTAAAAGAATTTAGTCCTAAAAGTTCGGTTTTCTTTGATTATTCGTTCCTGATGGTATTTTTTTTTTTTTTTTTTTTTTTACCTTACAATTAATTTATAAATATAATATAAAGTCCTGAAAAATAGCTAGAAATTTAGGAGCAATATATTCAGAGTTTTTTTTTAAGCTTTTCAAATCACACCTTCTATGGCACACTAAGTTGACGCAGCCGGACATTTTCGCTTTTGGTACATGTTTTCTGTCGTCCGATAAATATCCTCTGGAGCGTCCCCATTTAAGCGGAATACAACCCGACGTACCCCTCCACATTTCGTCCTCTGACTAGATGAAATGCAAATCCTATCGAACAAACTAACGGCCACCGCTGGTAGGTATGGCCGACTCCGCTGAGGAGGAAAATGAATATTTTTTGACTGCATAATTAATTCCCCCGACGGACTACCTGTTGAATTAGAGCCAACAGCAGCCCGGGTAGAGGTAAATGGAAATGAGAAGGCCAGGGATTAGTGTAATACAAACATTCCACTTCCTTTTGACACTTTACCTCAGCAATATGTAATTACTTTGTATTTTGAGCCTTTTCTCTCCATGTTTCCTTTTGGGCGAGGTTCTTTAAGGAAACCGCTAAGGAATTGCTGAAAACGTGATAAGGTTCTCCTAATTGTATTGTAATACATTAATTAAAATAATAATGTCATCTCCCACGGTCTCCTAAAGTTCATTCATAACTTAATGCATATTCGTATTATTCAAAACCACATCTGAACCTCATCAGTCAGAAGGTCGATCAATAAAAACATTTTAAGTACTTAGCGACTTATTGACACTGTCAACCGGTTTTGCATTAACTTTTCACTCCACAGGAGCACTAAAACTTCATTACTTTCTACAGCCCAATCGAAGGATGTTAAATCTTCAGCTACAAGGGCTGCGTCAAGACTGAAATCACTTAGCTAAGCATCACCTGTTTATTATTGCTGTTAAAGTCGAAGGGTTGTAAAATTTCCAATATATATAATTGATTGGTAAGACTTATTTTAAAATTCAGCTTTTTAAGAACGACTCTTATCCAGTCAGCAGCAAAAAAACGGACTCCTGTGATATTTTTATAGTTCTTCGCCGATTTTGAGTGATCTTTTCTTTTTTTTTTTTTTTTTTTTTTTTTTTTTTTTTTTTTTGAGTAATCTGACTAATGTAGAGTAGGAACGGATTAAGTTCAGTATTAATAGAGCAGAGAAATAAGGCTCGGGATAGCCATTGGTCTTGAGGTCTTTATTGTTAGGACCCCTTCGCCGTAAAAAAGGGTGTAATACTTTTATTTATTTTTATTATTTTAAGAAGCCATGGGTAAAATTAATATTTAAGTAAAAAAAAAAAAAAAAAAAAAAAAAAAAAAAAGCATTTTTTTAACCATTATTAACCATTTCTATATTTTTTAAAATAATAATTATTTGTTTAATAATAATACTTTATTTAAATAACCTAACATACCTAATTTTTTCGCACACACAGATTTAGTGGGGTTTCCGGACAGAACAGACTAAATCAGAGTGTCCAGTTTTTTATCCTGTTGAGTGTATTTTCCACATTGGTTGTCCTATTAATCACTGATCACTGATCTCGTCACTCAGATTTATTTAGAACCTATTTATTTATTTATACAGATGAGTGTCAAATTTGCCGTAGTAATATTCTATTAAACTTAGCTGTCAAGCTCCATTTGTAAATATTTTAAATGTCCATTTGGCAAATTAGTCCAGTTGCGGTGAGTGTTATTCTTTATATTTCCACTTTTCCGTAAACAACTCTTTTATATTTGTCATTTGATGAACATCATTGAATCCGTTAAGCAGGTTTATATTTACTTTAGTGAGTTATTTCTACAGACGAATGTCAACTTTACTGTGGAAATATTTTATTAAATATAAGTATAACTACTAAAGTGTCTCCTTTTTCCCAATCGACCTTTTAGCACTTTCCTCCGAAGGAAAGTAGCTATTGAGGTTGGACTCATGACGGAATTTTTGAAAAATTTCTTCAAATCTTTATCGATCCTACCTAGTAGACACCGAAAATGACCCCCGTTAAAATTTATATATATCTATATATATCTATCTATATATATATATATATATATATATATATATATATATATATATATATATATATATATATATATATATATGTGTGTGTCTGTTAACACGATAGCGGCCAGAGTTTTTGTTTTTTCGTCACGAAACTTGGTATATAGCATTCAATTAGCAAACGATTGAACGAGTTCGTTAACCACCAAAGTCGGTCCACCGGAAGGGGGGGTTTACCCCGAACCCAAAACACTAATTTGACTATGTCAGCCGTAATATTTGTTATATTTCAACGAAACTTGGTATTCGTAGTGGTAATATAGAGAGAAAAGTGAGATATAAAAATGAACTAAATCGGTTCATTAGAAGGGGGGGTTTACTCCGGACCCACAATACCAATTCGCCACTACCAGCCGTGATTTTTGGTATATTTCAACGGAACTCGGTATTCGTAGTGGTAATCCACAGGTAAATAACTGTTGTAAAAATAAACTAAATCGGTTCATTAGGAGGGGGGGGGGGTTTACTCCGGACCCACAATACCAATTCGCCACTACCAGTAGTGATTTTTGGTATATTTCGACGAAACTCGGCATTCGTAGTGGTAATCTACAGGTAAATATGTGTTGTAAAAATAAACTAAATCGGTTCATTAGAAGGGGGGGTTTACTCCTGACCCAAATTCTTAATATACTCATGCCGGTCGTAATTTCTGCTGTATTGTAACGAAACGCGGTATACGTCGTGGGTAACTCATGAGAAAGAAGTGTTGTAGAAATGAGCTGAATCGGTCAATCGGAAAGCGGGGGTTTAATTTGTAATATATTTCAATAGAAAAGCCCGTCAGACGTAGGTTCACAAAGCCGCCGCAAGGAGCGCTTTCTACCACTAGAGTGACTGTATCCTGTTCCTGCGTTAGATCAAAATACGATAATATGAGGTTTTTTGTATTTATTACGAAGTGTAATAGGTACCATGTGTAAACATAACTCTGGAAGCAAATTATTAATTGATCAGTTACTCATTACAAATTTAAAAGAGAACTATTCATGTTTTTATTTTATTTTTGTAGGATATTTTAAGCAAATTGTTCTGGAAAGCAATCTACACTACCCAAATTCTGAGGAAAGTTCTTAGTTATGCAGCTCCTGCGTGACGGACTTTATATTTTGGACTTTTCCTATTGCTTAGCGTCATTGAACCCGTCAATATTTGTATTAAGCAAACAGTCAGAGCCTATTGTTCCATTACCTTGGTCGGGGTAATTAGCTTGTATTTGGCAAACTCTCGGCAGCACTCCTCGAATTCCAGCGCTGGATCGATAAGGATTGGTATTTTACTCTCCCCTCCCCGGGGGGTATAGGGTTAACTACCCGATATCCATATTATCACGGGAGCCGATATTGCCTACGGTGGAACTTATATATGTATACTTACGCAACATACATAAATATAAATACATTTGGGCTCATTAAAATATTACATAATACACACCCTTTGGATGCCAAAATTAATTATGAAATTATTCGGCTAAAATACTAATTATTTACCAGTGCTAAATACCTTAGATGTCTATCCACCTGGGAAAAAAAACAATTAATAGCTGTTTGGATACCAGGACATATGGACACTATTTGCCAAAATAGCAAACAGACACAAATGAGGCCAGCACCTATGGAAGAACCAATGATCTGTGAAAAATTTAACAAACAGCAGTAGAATGGCCATTCAGTATAAGAGATAACAGAGAGAAAAGGTGGGTTTAACTCGACTCCGCATTGGACAATCACTAACAACAAAAATAAAACTTCTACTTTTTTTTAAAAAAATAGAGCCTTTTAACTTCTTTCGATTTTATTTTTCTACTGTTTACACAAACACACGCACCAAAAAATAAATCCTACTTAGAAAATAGGTAAGCGGTTATTGTGATTTCCGAATAGAATATCTTCCTTTCTGAATTCTTGCATTATTTCGATAGTTCTTTTACATTCCTAGTATCACTCATTACTACACTGACTGAACATATATTTTGTTCTTCTCCCTTAAATATTTTATGCCTTATTTAAAGATTTTAATTTCGAATTTAAAATGATTATTTTGAGACTTCTTTTTTTAATTATGTACAAATGAAATTCCCAGAAACAAATTAATTACAATTCGACTGAAATGAAATCCCAATTTATTTATATCCTTTTTATTTAATCAATAAATAAATGAAATGTTGCGCTTACTTAATGGATGGCTAACACTATAATTATAAATGAGACTCATTTTGTACCTGTATGTAAATTACAGAAACACATATACCAGGACAAACTTTTATTTTTATCAAACAATCCGAAATCTGAATATCAAAGTTTGAAAAATAAAATTAAGCTGGAACGTAATAGAAATTATGTATTATTCTCTCTTTAAATGGGAAAATTCCTTTTTATCATAACTCACTTTTAATGTATCTTTCATTTTATTTTTCATAATTTACTTTTTCACTGAGTAATATTAAGAGTAGTGCCTTTATAGGGTTGAATTTTTTATTCTTTTTTTTTTTAAGAGCTAAAAAATAAAATAAAAAAAAAAAAAACAGTACCAGCTAAATCCTCTTTGCGAAATCATAACAGAATTTCTTGTAAATGGGCTTTATTATTTTCCACGCACGTTATGGCTTTTAAAGGAAAACCATTTTTGTTTCATTACTACAGACATTATTTAAACAGCAGGATTCCTTTGAAGAGAGGGCTGAAAAAAAAAATATATATATATATATATATATATATATATATATATATATATTTACAAATTTCCTGAGCGAATATAACCTCCGCTATACAAACTTTGCTAAAAGTTTTATTTTTCCAGGATATCCGGGTATTTAGGTATATGCTGATGACATGACCACTTTTGTCTTGTCTACCAATTGTGTCTTGCTGCTTTTTTCTCTTTTTGTAATTCTGTTTGTAGCAGTTTTTGCTTACTTATTATTATTTTTTTTTATCTCTCAATTTTACTGCTTATGTAGAGAAAGGATTAACTACTTCTTATCATGAATTTATGATGAAGGGTTTATAAAGTCCAGGATAATAAGAAAGTATCTAGGTACCCTAGATTTCGGAAGTGGGTCGTCTCCAAGATGTCAGAGGTGCGTGCGTTGGTCAGATTTCTTTATCCCCCTTAATCAGCTGTGTGTATAATAATCTCTCCTTCTAGGGACGCTTGCACAATGTTAACTGAAGATTTACTCAATAACTCTTGGCTCAAAAATAAATAAAATTTATTGATATAATAAATTAATTGACTTTGTTTACTGATATCTAGAAATATGCCTTTGCGGAGTAGAAATTAAAAGTGTACCTTTCCTGAACTGTTAAATATTCTAGGATTTATGACCCTAGACTCGTAATTAGTCTTCATAATGGCGTCCTCTGACCCCGATGGCCTTCCTGCATATATTATACCCGATGGAGGATATCGGAGAGCTAACTTATTAAAGAATTCCCCAGTATGCATATTTTATCTTAATCAGCCATCAATCCATAGCAATTAAATAGCTAAACGCTATGAGCTTTTATTCCGCAGGCTCTTTGGCTTCATTGTAGTCGGCAGACATTGTAGTACTCTCTCCTAGTTGCTTTGGAGAAAAATAAAATTACAGAAGAGTAAAAAGTTACCAATATTTCATAAAGTTTTCAATTAGGTAATAATATTTTTTTTTTTGTCTTTTTTCGTTCGGTCGAACAAAATATTCTCCTGTATTTTAATTTTGTTGAAATTCTTGTTATAGACGGAAGGTATTTTTCGATGTAGAATCACCAGAAAAAAATAAGCCCGATCAGAGACCACACCACCGTACACTCGCGATAAGGGCGAAACGCCAACGAATTGTTCGATACGGGACATGAAATTACTGTTTGAAAAAAAAAAAATCAGTCCCGTAACAGGCCACGAGGGCCCTGAGGGGCAGACACTATAGAGGTACCTGATTCATGACCATACGGCACACTAGGGAGATAGTGTGGTCAGTATTATGCTCCGGCCGCCTGATTTTTCCCTTGGGTGCTTCGACTGCTAGAGTCATTAGCACCCAAGGTACTCATTGATAAATTTGTTAAAGGCAGGGTTGGACTTGGGACGGTCAGGGAGGCCGAATTCAACCCATGAACGAAGACACTAGAAGAAAAAATCTGTATTGCTTGCTCGGGATTTGAACTCAGTTCCTCCAACTTATTAGTCCAGTGCTCAAACACTGAGCTAACCTCGGCCCCATTACTGTTTGAACGAATTTCTAAATTGGATGATCAAATAATTCTAAAAAAAAAGGTTTTCTTCGAGATTTTTAAATGATATTCATCAGAACGCCAGACATATTAATGAATGTTGCCTAGGAGATGAATCTAAAGGCCAACAGAGTTGCCTGTAACGCTTCCGGAAACACGATGTGGATAGGACGATAAGATAGTGGGCTAGTGAAAGAGCCGCATTCAATAGGCGCTTTCCAAAGGGCGGGCTTGCATCTGTGCTAGATTCGTTCACACTGCACGTGCGTCACAAAAAGGATAGTTCAACATTTACAATGTCACTATATCTTGTTTTTAGATAAGACTAGCTGTTACCCAGTGTGCAATGCTACACCTACTTTCTGCCTATGACTCTCCGTAACAAGATCTACCTGTGTCCCAAGGTACGTCAAAATCAGTCAAACGGTGTGAATTTTGTAATTATTATTCAACTGACCCTTTTCTTAATCTTCGTATTTTCGTGCTAGGCGAAAGGTCAAATAATAAAAACTTCACCACACAGTTTCACCAACTGTATTTTCTTAATCTTCGTATTTTCGTGCTAGTGAATTCGTGAAACAGCCAACAGAGGCCAGCTCTACAGCAATTCATAAAACAGCCCACAGAGGCCAGCACCACAGCCTGTGAGTAGGTAGCTCTTATCAAGGAAAGGCCAGTGGTCCTTAGTTAGACAGTGTCTGTTGATAAACAATTGAAATAAACTGCATTACATGATTATATAATGATGTAAAGTCATCAATGAGTTCGAGTTATTCTAATTATCAAGAACATCAACAAATAAATTTGAGACATTATTCAAAATGGTTCAGTGTAGCCAGTTTTTCTTGAACAAAACTTTCGACCTTTTGACCAAATTTTTAAATTTAACTATTTTGACCTAGCCTAGAAGATTTCCTGTATCAAAGCCTACCTGTGTGCCAAGTTTGGTCAAAATCGGTCAAACGGTGTAGATTTGTATATGGAACAAACAGATAAACGGACAAACAGACAGACACGTTATTTATA
Organism: Gonocerus acuteangulatus; assembly: GCA_946811695.1. Taxonomy (NCBI): domain Eukaryota; kingdom Metazoa; phylum Arthropoda; class Insecta; order Hemiptera; family Coreidae; genus Gonocerus; species Gonocerus acuteangulatus. The sequence continues at coordinate 35,855,449 of OX328125.1, forward strand.
TATATATATATATATATATATATATATATATATATATATATATATATATATATATATATATAGATAGATAGATAGATATCGCCCATATATTGGGGTTAAAGCATAAGTTGATAGGGTGTTATCTTGGGTGGGCAACAATATGGCCATATACCGTTTTTTTAGCGTAGTTTGTATGTTGTAAAACGCAGGATTTCATGATTGCAAACACATTATTTATGCGTTATTTAATACATTTCAGACAAACAAATATGGACTGTCAAGTTCAGAAGAGTGAGCATTTCCGAATAATTTTACCATTGGAGTTTTACCGATTGTTGATAATTTTAAAGAATCTTTTCAAATATTAATTAAATATAATGAAGTAATATTTGAAACAAGCCTGTGACGCAAAACGCCTGTCAAGCGAAATAGGTCGGTCATGATACTGTATCTTTATTAATTCAAATAACTGAAAAAAACGTTTCGCTCATTCATTGAATTGATAAATCGTGGCCACATTAATTACTAACAAAAATATAATTATTTATTCATGGTTTTTATTAAAGCTTTCCGGTTCGTGATAATTATCTCGTACAATTAAACCAGCCTCAAACTCCTATTGACTTCATTTATTCTGATGACGTCAGCATTCGTCCCATTTATATTCCATTCCCGATGTTTTTTAAAATATATCATTTGAATATCCTTCCCTTTTATTATTCGGTTTATCATTTCTACTAAAATATTCACGTTTCCCAACCCCGCCTGTTTTAGAAATAATTTTCCAGTCAAGACAAGCTCTATATTCCAACGCTTTAAACTAAACCAATTGAATCACACTTTTTTTTCTTGATTCTATTTTGTTGATTAGATAGTTAGCCGTCGAGGTGATAAGTAAAGATGGAATGGTTGGGATTCGGCTAAATAAACCTCAATATGATTTTGTTTTAAAAAATCTATATTTCGGACGTTTCGGCTACTCATTGGTAGCCTTCGTCAGCTAAAATGACACCAAAAAAAAAGAAATTAATACAAAAACAAAATCATAATTTTTGTTGTTGTCATTTTAGCTGACGAAGGCTACCAATAAGTAGCCGAAACGTCCGAAATATAGATTTTTTAAAACAAAATCATATGGAGGTTTATTTAGCCGAATCCCAACCATTCCATCTTTACTTATAATTATTATTCCGTGTTAAGCAATGAATTTACTGTCGAACTGAAGAATTGTGATATTTTACTCACTTTATTATTTGTTGTACGGCTTGAATGAATAAAAAAGTGACACTAAATCTATATATTTGCCAAAAACTAATTTAATCTTAAATTATAAGATAGAATTGTTAATAGAACTATAGAATTTTCCTTTACATTCTGTTTCCGTAATAGTTAAATCGATTGAAAATTCTTCACACCTCAAGGTACTCAAGGTTCACACCTCAAATCTGTTTTATTTTATATACATATATATATATATATATATATATATATATATATATATATATATATATGTATATATACATATATATATATATTTGTATACATATATATATATATATATATGTATATATATATATTTATATACATATATATATATATATATATATATATATATATATATATATATATATATACATATATATATATATATTTCTATATATTTATATATCTTTATTTGTCAATTAAACAATACATTGAGTATTTTTTATAATTCTTTTGTTCATGAATTAAAGTCATGAGTTATCGATAGGAAAAAAAAAAGCCCATTGGCCAAAACCTATTAGCATGAAATTTTAACAGATGTTTACATTTTGTTTTTGTGTGACTGTTTACAATACTGTTTTATTTAAAACGTAAAAAAGTATTTAATAAATTATTGATTTTGTTGAATAACAATTTCGGATACATTTCTTTTTGTTCTGTTTTATTAATTTATTTTGTTTTATTTAATATTTTTTTATTTTTTTTTTGGTTTTGTTTTATTGATTTATTTTATTCTATTTTTATCTTTTACAATTTTTGAGATATTCAAGTATTTTATTATTTTTAATTTGTTTCTTAGTAATATTGTAGCATATTTTCATTCCGTTTCTTGTCGTAGATTGTTTTTTCGATATACTTATAATGTAGATGTATGTTGACGTATTTCCCTTGGATATTGTGTTGCGAAAAAAAAAGTATATATAAAAAAAAATACAAAAGGCCAACAAATGGGTTAACGGTTGATGGGACCTGCTGCCGCTGACAGAGAGGTACTTTATACAAGGGTGGCTGTGCATTGGAGCTCGGAAAACGATTTGGCGTTATTCTGCTCTATCGCCCGTATAGAGGGGGCCCCCTCCGGCTCTACACGCTTTAGGAACATACATATATATACATATGCCGCGATGAAAAGAGCCGACGGCAGGGGGCGTGCTGACCTGAATGAGCTCGGGTCCTTTGTTGTTCGGGAGGGTAATCTTTTAACCGTAAGAGGAAACCAAGAGTGGCTTACTTTATGTTAACTTGTTCACAGGTTGTGATTCCATAAAATAATATGGGGTTGCTTGTGAAAAGATGAACAGTTCTTTAGAAGTCTCTTCTTTTTTTCTAAAAGCCATAATGAATATTGTAGCTAATTTCAAATATTGATTTTTTTTTTCTCAATCCCATTTTCTTAATGTATACCTATCTAGTTTCATATTTTCTATGATTCATCCTAAAAACAAATATACGCTATACGTATTAGGCGAATTTTATCGTTATTATGTTTTCTTCTAATCGGGCACCAGAGCTCTAGGTCCATTATATTTTCGATTAGTTTTCTATTACCGCTAAATCAGCTTCTATGGTAATTAGTTCTGGGATATCTGGGTTTTAACGAGTTCAAATTGTCGCAAAAATCTCAAAGCGGCTACGAGCTCAAATGCCGTAGATGGGAATCCGACTTGGGTACGCTTGCCGCTCTATTAATAAGACCATCTATTTTAATCTGCGATTAATAATATTGTGGGAAATGCTATTTAAAAAGATAAGGTTTCAACTCTGACGTGGATGCATATTGAAACATCAACCCGAAGCCTCTGTTTTTCTCCCAGAAAAAATATTGCATAAATAAAATGTGTTACTAATAAAAATATTTTATTAGTTGATCGTCTTTATTAGTTTGCCCATTTTAAAAAAATATTTACAAGCAGCCATTAAATAATGGTGAAGGTTTGTGATGAAAGGAGTCGACGCTATAGATTTGCTCATGGAGCCCGAGGACCAGAACTTGGTGATTAAGCACGGTAGAGTGGAGTGGTAGGTATTCTGCATGTGTATGGTTGGCGGGGCAGAGAACTTGACTTATGGCCCTGGTAGGACAGGCTGGGATTCCTAAGCCCTTCCATGAAATATGGGCCATATGCCCCTGAGGGTAGGACATGGCTCAGGCAGATGTGGCGCAGATGTCGAATTAGCACCCCTCTCCGGTCCCCTGGCTGCTTGCTTGTAGGGTGGTCTCTCTTGGCTAAACACCATGAAAATTGATCGTGGGATTATTTATGTATGGAGGTCGTTAGAAACCTCAAACTGCAGCCGGGACGGTATGTTGTTTTATGTTCATTATGTTGACCTTTCTTAGGTCAACGTTGTATTCTAGCGATAATATCTGTAGCCATCGGTCATAGCCTCGTAGAATGCACCGGTTTCCGTTCATCACCGAAGTTAAGCAACGTCGGGCGTGGCCAGTACCTTCCACCATCCACGTGTTGTGTTGGCATTCTAAAACTAACTATTGAACCACATTCATTGAAAAATATCACAAACCGTCAATAATGTTTGAGTGGGTCCTCACCGAGTGAAACCACTCAACTTGCAGAGTTTAACCAGACTTCTGTTTACTAAAGAACTATAAGATCAGACCCAGTGCAGATTACTTGGCCAAATACATTGAAAATTAAGATTTTTTTTTTTTTTCCTTTAGCGGATAGCGGAATCCCAACCATTCCCAGACTTCTTATAACCTCAACGGTTAACAATCGTCATCATATTACATTGAAAATTGATCACGAGATTAGTTATGTATTTAGGAATATCAAAATGAGCCACAGTATATGTTAGCCTGAACTTGGTTCTGAAACGAAGAGTGACTTCTTTCTCTCCTTCAACTTTCGAGTGCCGCATTATAGATCGGCCTTAACCAAACGACCTTAGTCTTTTCTTCAGATATTAGAATAGATCGGCTTTTTAAAAATGTACAAGCACAGAGAACGACACATGCTGGGATATCTGTTGATAGACGTGTCGCTGTAAAAGAAAGGCGGATTGAGCGTGATAGAGCGAGACTAAGAGATAGGAAGAGGCTCAGAGAGTGGAAAGAGAGAGAGTGAGAGGTTGGACTGGAGAGGATTAGAGGAGGGACTTGGGGTTGGTGGTTGGGGTTGAGATGACAAGAGTATTGATCGGCTAGAAGGTGTCAGGCCCAAGTAGTAGTAGCTACCCCATCCTACCAACCCTCGGAGCTCCTGATGAATATTTAGACCAGGAGTCCCAGCTGTTGACACTTCTCTCACTCTCTCTCTCTCTCTCTCTCTCTCTCTCTCTCTCTCTCTCTCTCTCTCTCTCTCTTCTCTCTCTTCTCTTCTTCTCCCTCTCCCCACACACACTCTTCCACCCTCCCTAGCTCCTCTCCTAATTCTTTCCTCCAGCCCTCGACTCCCACCTCCCTCCCTTACAGCGCCACAATCTCTTCCCAGCCAAACCCTATCTCCGCATGCCTCGTTTACTCCCCTCCTCTCCTGTCGTTCTTGCTTCCCAACGAGGCCTTCGTTACGGGCGTATTTCCCCAAGGAAGTACGATATCCAGGCGTGTATCCCGCGGGATCTCAACTCGGAACTACCTTATCGTCCTATAAAATTATTCACGCAACATGCCTTTACTGACTTCATACGCTCATAAATACACTCCACACTGCACAATATTTTTCCCTCTTCGTAATGTTTCATTCGTTACACCCTCCCTTAACAGTATAGCTGCTCTGGCTTCTCCTATAGATCAAGGAAATCTTTGTGCTTAAAATCCCTAATTTTTTCCCCTTTTTCTGTTTATGATTATATTTCATATTTTCTTGTCAAAAAGGTTTTATTTGACTCGCAGCTGCAATACGTGCGAAATCTTTTCTACTACAGAAGGATTCAGAATAAACTTGAAATACATAAATTGCTCTAATCTATAGACAATTAAATCTAATTAGATAAATTTAATTTGACTTATTTTCTTAATGCTTAAAATAATATAATACGGCATAACTTAACAAAGTTTTTTCATTGAGTAATTTTATTTTATTATTTTTACCTCACAAAGTTAGGATTGGAACCCACATCTCCACGAAATACGTTTCTTTTTTCTCTAAACCTTAGGCACCCTCTAAAACTACCTTTGATAACAACAGTAATAATACCCGTCTACAGCCCAAAAACTGCATACGATTTTTTATTTACTATTTTTATTGAATTATGCTCACCGGATAAGATATGTAATGAATTCCACTTATTAGGTTTACCTATAAAAATCATGTTTATTCAGGAACCACATTTCAATCTTAATTATAAATTATAATATGTTCAGATAATTGTAATATAACAATTTTATCAACAATGGATGGTTAATGTATGTATTTTTTACATTCGCCATGTTGTGAAGAGGTCAATAGACGTCATTTTTGGTTTAAGTGCCCCAAAAAATATCAAATTTGTCAAACAATATATCAAGCTTTATTGAGGAATTGTGTCCTTTTAGGGTATTTCAAATTTGTTTTTTCTCGTTTATGCGAAAATGTGATTTGCATTTGAGGATGGAGGAAAACCAATGATCAGATTGATTTTACATCAACCGATAGCTTAGGTCTTATTCCGGAAGACGGCTGCCAAATGGCGTGTCGAAACGTCCGAAATATAGATTTTTCTGAAAATCTGATTTTTTTGTCTTATTGGAAACCCAAATAGCCCTCGTTTTGTTATTACGCCTAACTATTCTATTGGCTTCCTAATTAAAATTTTATTTATTCGTTCTCTAAGCAATTTTGTTCGGTAAATTTCCTTACGTTGTTATATCATCAAGACTCTTCGACTTTCAAGACTAAAGCTTCGAAGAACTTTATCTTGTTCTCTACATGGATAGAAATAAATTCAAGAGTCTCCCAAAATACATTTGATATTTACGGCTATCCATTGTATTCGACACGCCTTCGCCCGATTGAATCCGTTTTTCATAACCTCAGCGGCTTGGAAGGGGCCTTAAAGACCTAGATAAGAGACAATTATCGCCTTCCCCTGGCATCGGACCCATAGGAAGATAGAGATAGCTAAGACACGGAACTAAAAATAGTGTATTAGTGGGGTTTGGGCGGAGGATTTTTGAAGGATGGTGTGGTGAGAGCCGACGAGGAGGGCATTAACGGTTGGCAGTGTTCCACCTGGCACTGTGTTCCATGGACCTCTTGTTATTTTAACTCGTCCGCCTATCTCAGCAGCCTTTGAACTCTCCTCATAAAATAGACTTCCCCTTTCTCCTTTTTTTTTTTTTTTTTTTTTTTTTTTTTTTTTTTTTTTTTTTTTTTTTTTTATACAAACACACAAATTCATTAACAACGGACGGGACGACGAGGAAGAAAAAAAAAAGAGAAGCAAACTAATTCGGCGAATTAGCTGCGCAATGGACGAGTTCTTGTCCTGTTGTACCACGCAATCATTTTGTTTTTATTACAAAGAAATATATAAATGAAATTTACTTATGTGATCCTTTGAACTATCCAAACCTCAACAGGTATTATGTTATCCTGTTGCAATGCACACTCTTGGTTTCCATGTACCCAAACCTCGGAGTTACTCTAAAACACTAGAGAGTCACAGGAGAATGACCACCGAATTTCATTGTATTTACTCCTGTTTCATATTATTTCATGTTCTCGGGTAGATCTGTTCAAGTTTCCATAAAGAGTTTCTTATACTTTTACAATGATAACACTGCCAAACATACACAAAAAAAAAGGTACGGACCCAGAGAGCAGACCGAAGATAGAAGATGTTTACTATAAGTAAAGATGGAATGGTTGGGATTCGGCTAAAGAAACCTCAATATGATTTTTGTTAAAAAAAATCTATATTTTGGACGTTTCGCTTCTCATTGGTAGCCTTCGTCAGCTATGGAAATGCCTGGAGGCAGAGGAAGACCAATGTTGACAGTTAAGTAGCCATTGTGGAAGTGTCACTTCCACTGCCTTGTGGTCTTCCTCTGCCTCCAGGCATTTCCATAGCTGACGAAGGCTACCAATTAGTAGCCGAAACGTCCAAAATATAGATTTTTTTTAAACAAAAATCATATTGAGGTTTCTTTAGCCGAATCCCAACCATTCCATCTTTACTTATCACCTCGACGGCTAACTATCTAATCATCATGATGTTTACTATATGTTTTGGGGGTTGCTGAATCCGAATCCGGGGTCAGAAAAACATTGCTCGAATAAAATATTGCGAGATTTTTTAAGGGTTGTATTTTGGGATTTTAAGGATTGCATCAGTTCAAGAATCACCACCTCCGATGGTCTTGGGTAAATTTTTGTATAAAAACTCAAAGAATGTAAAGGGAATGTTTTAGAAAAGTCATATATTTAAAGGGCTGTAACATCGCTCCAAATGGACCAATCGAGTTTTGAGGTCTCAAAAAATTAGTATTTTTAAGCACTAAAAGACAGTACACAGGAAATATTAGTTTATTTTGGTTTGCGACTTGAATAAAAATATTATAGTGTAAAACATCCTCAATTATGATGGGCTTATACAAAAAGTGCAGGGTTTTTTCTGACCCCGGATTCGGATTCAGCGACCCCCAAAACATGGTCTGCTCTCTGGGTCCGAACTTTTGGCTGTGTAATTGAGGTAGTGATGACGTAGCTGTTCTCACCTTAAATTTAAACTAACCTCATCCTCTAGTGATAGAATTTTGGTAATAAAGCTTCTGAAATAATTTCTTCAACTTTTTTTTGTTGTGTTAAATTACACTATATTACTAAGATGAACAATAATGATCGATAATTAGTCTGCCTAAGTGGGATTCCTTGTTATCATTTTAAAAAAAAATCGGTCGTTTTGTTTTATCAAGGAGTATACAAAACAAATGCCTTCTGAATTAATTTCTTCAGTTATTTTTATTTTAAATACTTCTAAAACACTTCCACCAAGATGATAAATAAGGGACAGTATGCCTGAAAAAGTATTTATTAACGTTTTAAAATGTTGGAATTCTTGGTTTTAATGGGTAGTCCCTGGAAATACAGGTTTCTGGAATCAATTTGCGACTAATAATAATAAGAATAAAAAGTAATGCAGTGAAGGTGCGGTAAAAATATTTATTTCGATCCAAAAAAATACAAAACATTTTTTTTCTCTTAATCAGTTTTCCAAAACTCATTCTGTCCTCCTTAATAACTATTTATATTATTTTTTATATCACTTTAGCTCCCTATGGAGTGATTTCTATTGGCTTTTCTACTAAGCATCCACAATGAAAGAGGTCTTACTTCAGCCCACCGGGCTAAAGTTGCAAACCTCTCCTTCAAATTAATAAAATATAATAATAAAAAATTGGGTTCCCAAATTATATTTTACAGACAACGTGACTTACATTTTTTCTTTCTTTTAAATCTAAGAAAATTGATCTACTTCTCTCGAATTATATTAAATTTATGAGAACAGAAATAGCCTGCGATTTTTAAATTTAATTATGGTTTCATTCTTTAATTGTTTGCTGCATAACAGGCAAATCATGTTGAAAAATGCTGCATTTGACATGGACGCTAGAAACGAAGCAGAAGTATGATGAAATATATTAAATGGAAGAAGAAAAGCAAAAATAAATATTTAATAATAACTCTATAAGAGTGTAACGTTTGGATTTGCTCTTTTCGAACTGCGAAGCTTTTTTTTTTTTTTTTTTGTATGTGCATGTTTCTTTTTCCAATATTTTTTTCTGCCATTCCCATCCCGCATCGTGGAACTGGAGCTGCTGTTTCAATTTGCAGCTGTTGGACCTGTGGTCGACCCCCTCAGATTCCGGTTGTGGTAATTGAGAGTGAATCGAAAAAAAACACACTGGTTGGAAAAAATGAGTTAAGGGAGGGGGGGTAGACCGTGCGGGGCTGTGGCCGATAATACAAAAGGCCCGATGGGAGTAACAACTCATTTGCATGGAACGGCCGCTGTAATAGATTGGACGGCGGAGGCACAAAAACGTGCAAGGGGGGAAGGGGGGGGAGTCGATGTGGACACACACACCACCACATAGTCCGTCCGCATTCATATTCAGAACAATTTTATCACCACTTACTCACTACACAGGCCTTCCACTCACTCACAACTACCATTCAAAATAAACTTCGACTCCAATTCATCCCTAAATTTCAGATTCAACTCACTTCTCACTTTTAGACTTGTTTTTGTTATTATCAATCCAATAAACATTTACTTGATGTCTCTTATGCGACCTAACAATTATTTTGTAATATTTTTTTTTAGAAAAATAAAAATTAAATGTTTTAAAGTCTTCTGGATATGAACGTGTTGAGTTGGTAATTACCGACGTTTCGCCAGACTTTCTGCCGGCTTCCTCAGGGTTCCTTCTGAGAATGAGTGGATTAATTCTCAGAAGGAACCCTGAAGAAGCCAGCAGAATTAAATTACGTGGACAGATGTTTATAACCTCCCAATGCTTATAACCTTCTAGCTACCTTAAATAAAGATAAATAGGCCTCTCAACTCCTCCATTATGCCTCCAACTATTTAATCTAAGGTTTCTATGCTTATTATTTGGTATCTCTTAAATTAATTGGAATTAAGGGTGCATTCTACCGCGGGAGGTCATGGGCACATCTTAATGAATTAAACACTCATTCTCATTTCACTACGAGTTCATTACTGAATAGCTATGTCTAGATCGGGTCGGGACCAATGTAGGCACTCACGTTGGCCGTTGTCGGTCAAACGATATCGGATTGGATCCGATCGGGAGAAATACGGGTCCAACGTAGGTGCAGCCAAGAAAGCAAACAAATGTGTATTGTTAAAGTGAACGTACTTATTATGTATACATGTATATAAATATATGTACCCTACCCTCTAGTATTTTTTTACGGTATACCAGCAGCGAGGCCATTAACTCCGGGTCATCTATAGGTTGCCACCCTTCCTAAACATCCTTGGTACAGCAGGGAACTCTTTCAGCGGGCCCATAGATGAAATAACTCAACCTGCTGCAGGTTGGACTCGAACCCGCAAGAGAATACTTGGCATTAGCCAGTAGGCCTTCTAGACATTGTTCTGCAAAATATCATATCGCTCAGGGTTCTCCCAATTAAATTTGTTTCTTTCATAGGCCCATTGTCAGTGAACCCTTTTCAAGAGTTATGCATTGAACGGAACCATTATTCATTATTTAAACGAAATTGAAGAAAATGTCCGTATAAAATATGCCTCTACAGCAAAGGTGAAAGATTTTTTTTTTTTTTTTTTTTTTTCAATTTTGTCGTACAATAGGTGGAAGAAGGAAAGGGAGAGGGTTAAAGGATTCGGAGGGGAGGTTTGCCATTTAAAAATCACGGTTGACCTGACACGGCTCCCCTCCGAGCACAATATTGGTTCCTCCCCTCCGCCATCGATAACGGTGAGATTAAAGTCCTTGTAAAGAAAAAGACGGTAATAAAGTGGCGTATTGGAGCGGAGAGAATGCGGGTAGGATAGAATAGGATGAGCGGCTTGGGGTAGAGGTTTGCCGATAAGACAGGCAAGGGTTTGGGAACATGTTTTAGGATAAGGGAAAGGGGTAAAGGACTGAATTACAACGGGGAGATGGTTCGATACAAACCTTCCCATCCCTTGTTTTGTTTATCCCTCGAAGTCCCTCTTTATAGGAAGGGATCCCTCAAGCCACATAGCTGGGATCTTTCTTATTCTACCTCTCTCTAAGTTTTAGATCAGTCCCAGGGCTTTCATACAACTTACACGTATCTACTTTCTTTTCTACCGCGGTTTTCTTTAGCTCTCAGATCCTATTTGCCTTATTTCCTTTTACCGACCCTGCGTTTCTTGTTGACAGACAATTTGGTTCTGTGTATTTTGCTTGAACCTAAAATTGCTCTCTCTCTTTGAATAAAATCATGTGTCACTTCCCTTGTATTCATGATCGTGCAATATGTCTTCCCTATTTCTCCATTTCCTTATTGCGTTAAAGGAAAAACAGAGTAATTTATTTCAGTATGAACATTGTTCTCTCAATGAGCGAAAGAACCATATGTGAGGCGTCTAGAATCAAAACAAGTCCCATCACTATTTTTACGATTTGGAGATAATTGTTGATTTTACAAGTTCAAAATGTCCTCTACTTACTGGTAAAGAAAACGATTTTCAAAACTCCATAGATCATGCTGTTTTTTTAATGTTGAAGTGGTAAGGTGGTTTCAAAGTAAGACATACATAAGTGCAGTTTAAAACTAAGTAGGTCACTTCCTCAAAAATAAAAATGCCTTCAAAATAGATAATATAACAGATAATCTTATCAAATTCCTCAAAAACAATCGTCTGTGATACTTACAACTTTTAAGAAAATTATACACATGTATAAAATTAAACCTCAGACTTGTTCTGTTTTTGGTGTTTACTTAACAATTCGGTTTCAGTGGTTTGTCTTGTTTTGGTTCTAGACGCCTCATGTGTCCATTGACGCCTCTTCAGTAGCAACTTAACTATATATATAATTTTAGCTTGAACTATGGAATACCACAGGTCGAGTCGCGTCTACACTATTTATAATAATACTAGTATGAATGTTGTCAGTGAAGAAAGACATTTATAGAGCACTAAAAGAAGGATTAAGTGAGCATTTTCCGAGTTATATAAGACCTTCCGTCAATTATAATATAATTTATCGAGGAGAAAAGGTTCAGAATTATATATTACTTATTGGTTTCTATGTTTATCATTCAGCCATCGACAATTGAATCTCACGTTACCATTGCAGACCTGATACTAGCCACTTTCTGTCTTTGTTTCTCTGAAGTCCTGAACAGCTGTCTCATTTGGCAACGAAAGTTAAGACCAGCAGATTAATGTCCCACGGAGACAAGCTGCACGATCGCCATAAAAATGCGAGAACCGTAGGAACGATAAGACGGAAACGGCGACCTTACTGCCATCTTGCAGCTGTGGCTGTAACTCTCTCCCAGGTTAAATTACATCATTTCAGGCGGGCAGCCAGGGCCTCCGTTATTAGCCAACCTAAAACGGATTTTTTCCCTCTTTTTATTTTCCCCTCAGCTTTCATTCTTTACTCCTTCTGTAGGCTTCTTTATTGGCAGCCCTGTCAACTCAATACTGCTCTTCTAAAACGGTTTTAATTAAATTTTCACTTTTAGCCATTTCTCTTTCACTTCTAACAGACAACTTAATTTATTTGGGTATTTTTTTTATTTTCAGTTTACTAACTGCTAATTTATCACAACGATTTTCATTTTATTTTATATAAAATATTGGAGTTGTTCTAAGCGTACTAATTTTATTTATTTTAGAAATATCCTAATAATTCTTACAATCTTTCTGATGAGATATTACGCCAGTAATTGTCAGTGAGATCCAGAACTTTAATAGTGTTTCTGTTTTTCTTGAAAAAAAAATTAATTAAACATTTCAACTAGTGTTGTATATTCACAAAAAATACTGAACATTTTTAGTTAGAGAAGTTATATAAAATGGACTAAAATTAAAAACATTTACCCCTTAATAATGCAGATGTCTTATATAATTAGAAAAAAAAAAACAAAACAAACATAAGAACCAACTGTAAAGTTCCAAACAAAAACGTTAAAGGTAGTCAATAATTTGAAATAGAGCAAAGAATCGCGGTTCTTTTGCACAAATATAAGAATTGTTTAATAGATTTTATTTCTGCTGGTTATCAGTGCCCTCCATATAGCTGTTTGCTTTCATTTATTGTTGTAAAAAGTAATCTTGTTATAAAAGAATTGTACACTTGAAATATTATATTAAATTTTTGTTATCTTGTTTTTTTTATATGTGTTTATGTATTTTTTTTTCTATAAATTTTTATAGATATATTTTTTTTCATTTGATTTATTAATTTATATATTTCTTAGTTATCTTTTCCCCAGATCTACATTTCAGAAAAAAGATAGGAAAAACATTTTTTTAAAATATTATATTGTCTTCTTTCTATATTTCTTCTTATGTTTGTATTTCATACCCATTGTTTATGAGTCAGTGGCCCACTCATTCAACAGTTCATACATGTGCGTTATTTAAATTCATTCTTATTTTCAATTTGTTTACCAAAACGTTAAAACGTCTATCTATTTTTGATATTTATTTATTTATTTTTTTTGCAGACTGAAATTGCAAAAAGGCTGAATGCTATTATTGCGCAAATTCTTCCCTTCCTTTCACAAGAGGTACGTTTTCTTGATTATTTTTTTTTTTTTATCTTTATCTTTGTAATAATTAATATTATATTGTTATATGGGTTCAGAGAAGGATCCAGGATTGGCTTCTAGTCTAGTCAAAAATACCCCCTCCCCAAAAATCACACACAATAAGCGAATATTTTTACATAGTTAGCATGTTCACAAACTTTTTCAAGAGCAGTCTTATGGAATATAGTGAATCTTAATGCTGTAGTGATTGTTCTTCATAAGTATTTAAAAATATAATAATTATTATAAGACATTTATTTCAAAAGTCATTCCTGGATCCAACACTGTCTTCATTAATTATTTGTTTCTTTAGTACAACAACCAATGCTATTAATGAATTCTTACCATTGTTTACCAGCCGAATGTTGACTATTTTAATCATATTTCAATTTGAATAAACTGTAACTGCGAAAATATTCATTATGTCTCATTTGTAAAAATATTTATTAATTACCTTAAGACAAATATTTTTGACATTGCTATTTTTATGAGAGCCCAAATGTTTCAGCACCAACAGCAAGTTGCGACGGCAGTAGATCGAGCGAAACAAGTAACGATGACTGAGCTGAACGCAATTATAGGCGTAAGTTACTGTTCAAAACTTCTTTTTTTTTATCGGCATAATAGATGTTTGGAGTATTTTATTATAGGCTTATGTGTTTGGCTAAGCACTCTTGTCGTTTAGACGTTTGTTCGTGATTGTTTAAACCACATTTTGTGTTGTATTATTTGAATATTCTCGTTTCGTACAGATTTTGATTTCGCTTTGTTGTGGAAATCATAAAGAATGTTAGTAGAAACCGGCTAATCTTACAAAAAAAAAAAAAAAAAAAAAAAAAAAAAAAAAAAAACTCCTTTGTGTTAACGTTCCTCTTACCCTGGAAGATTACCCAACATTTTGTTGCTTCCTTGGAGTTCTTAGTACGCGACGAAATAGTAAAAACGTTGAAAAATACTAGCTCTATAATAAAATATAATATATTTAAAAATAAACAAATAAAAAAATAGGCCATGGCTAGTGCATGTTCCATAATAAAACCAATAATTCCATAAAAAGTAAGTCCTAAATGAAAAATAAAGAAGTCATTTTAATAGCTATAAATGCAAAATATTTACTTAATTATTGATATATGTACCAAACATTACTGACCCATTACTCAACTTTTCGAATTTTCGTTTTAGGCCGAAGGTTAAAACTTTACTAAATTGTGTCAACAACTTTATCTCCTCCCCACATGTTTTGTATGTTTTTCATACAAAACATGATCATATTACAAATATAAACACTTACAGTCTCAACCTTAGGAGAACCTTCCACTAGTAGGGCCACGTCTAGACTGTTTATAGTCTGAAAAAAATCTATATGGTGGAAAATGGGCTGATCGATAATTTATTTCATATGTTTAAAATTAACCTCCAGAAGAAATATAGTTTCAAAAATTAACAATGCCTCCCCCCCCCTGCATAAATATTACTATGTTAGAATGTATAATAATTTGACATTTACAATTTACTTCAGATAAAATAATTAATGGATCAATGAATAAATCAAATTAAAAAGAGCGAGAACAATTGAGGATTGAGGAACCCCTTAGAATCTAGAGATGATCTCTCAAAAGAGCTTTATAAAAAACTATTCTACAAGAAGATTCCTGTACCACCCAACCACGAAAGGCCTGTCCATCAAAGAGCATTTATAAGAAATCCTCTATTTTCAAAATTCCTATGTCATCTTAGCCGAAAATCGTCCACAATTAAATTTTTAACGATTTGAATAAAATTAGAATAAGGTGTAATTTTGTCATTAATGATAATAGTCGCCCTAAATCCCTCGTGGCTCATCTCTCGGGAATACATTACAGTCTATTCACTCGGCTGACGATATGAGCCGATCTTAAAGCGAAATTAGCTCGTATTAAACCTCCCGACATGCAGATTACGAGGGCTATTGTAATTTGTACGTATGTAGCGTGGCTGTTCATTAAATTATACCTTTAGAAGGCGGGTTATTAGACAATATAAGGGGATTGGTGTCGGTAGCCATTCCATCCTCTAATGGTTTAATGCTACTTCCACGTCGTATATTTAGCTCCAGGTAAATTATAGTCTATCAGCCTGTCCTCTCTCCCACCGACAATTTCTCCTTCGTCTATCGGATCTCATTAAGTATATCGTTTTCTATCTTTTTAAATATATTATGTCTCAAGTGCCCCTAATAGCACGAGGAGCGTGGCAACTGAGTAATTTTTTGGTGTTTTTCTCCCGATCAGGGGTTTCGAAGAAAATCGTTCCTCTTTATTGATTTAATCTTGTCGAGGATTCCGCTTATTTCATTTTAATAATCATTATTAGTTTGCTTCATTGAGGATGTAATTTTAGGGATTTTTACATCCGTGTATATATTCAAAGAAAAAAAGAAGTAAACATTTATACAGCATTCATAATAATTTCTAATTCATGTACAGTGTAAACTTTTTAAAAATCACTTTTAAAATTACGTAAGGTCAGTCATCTTTACATATAATAAAAATGTAACGGATCGCTGTCTGTACATGGGAGATTTATGAGAACAAATATTATTGGGGGCCTTTACCAACTTAAATGCACCCAAAACAATGATTGTTAGAATTTTTGTCTGTTTTTCTGTGCGTTTGCATGTTAATCTCAGAAACGGTTTATCCGATTTAGATACGGGTTTTGCTAATATATTGTGGCAAGCTTCACTTAACATTTAGTGTTTGTTTCATGTCGACCGGTTCCTAAATAAAAAGGTTATGCCGATGTAAAGATCTAAGTATTAGCTCTTTTTCGCACGGTCAGCTTTATGTGGCTCTGTCAGGTGTTTGCAATCCTAGCAGCCTGTATGCTTTGATCCCCAATAGCTACGCGTCTAATATCGTGTATAGAGAAGCATTACTGAAAAGTAGGTTTTTTTAAATACCCAAACCACTGTGTTTATAATCCAAAATAAACCACTGATCCTTCTTAAAGAGCACTAAGAGTAGTTGGAACTTATTTACGCAGCCTAAGCATAGGGTCCTTTTAATTTGGTCGAAAATTGGCCATACGACCACAGAATTGTGAGTAAGAAAGAAATAGTCTTGTCAATGGCCAGAAGAGAATTGAGGGAGATGGAACAAATGTATTTTATGAAGATGAGGTCGTCCCCAGTCAGCAGATGGCGCAGATGCAAGACTGAGACACCAAAGCATGTTACTTTTTAATGTGTAGTATTGGAAAAAAAGAGGTTCCAACATTCGGTAGCCTGGATGAGGATATCAGGAGGTCGACGAAATTCAAGCAGTAGTTTCAAGTTCATCAGGAGTTTTAGGTAACTTTTGACCATTTTAGTACTCGCACAATTGGAACATTGCCGAGGTGTTGAGATTTGAGTCATAGGAAATCAAAAAAAAGTCTTCCAGATATCGATTTTTAACTTAAGAACTTATTCGACTTTTAACAGCTGGCAGACGATGCCTTGTTACTAGCGACCCTTATTCCAGAAGGTTTGCCTTCTCATGATGATAACTAGGTTTTAACTAGCCTTAGTGGCCTTGAAGAGGCATTAGTGGATGTGAAAACTTCAGGGTGGTTTTAATAAAATTAAAAATATGTAAGAGTGTTTTATTATTGACCTTCAGCCTATTGTACCTTTACCTCTTACTTTTAATATATTATATTCTCGTGGGAGTCTTGCGGAGTTGGAAATATTAACAGAGAGTCCAATATATCTTTTAGCTGAGATGATAATGGTCTAATAGATATATTTTACTCTTTTCATCACGACGGGTATTGGTTGAATATATTTTTTAATTAGGCATAGTTTCAATTAAATTCCTTGCTTAGCAACCCAAAAATCCAAGCCGTGTTAAGAGACATTTAGACGTTTTTTTGAGATTTTAATGAGAATATTTGTGAGTAGAGATGGCGGTGAATTAGCGAATCAGTGTCACTATTCTTTCTCGTCTCTTGCTGTATAAAAGGAAATGAGAGGATTGAAAGAAGATAGGATAAAGCAGATGTATGCAGGACTTGTTAATTTAAGGCAGACACGAGAAGATTACAGTCTAATCCTGCATTGCTTGGTCGCCTTTCGGAGCAATGAGAAGGGGAGTAGAAGAAGAGAAAAAAAAAAACCTTGAGCACCATTTCTTATTAAAACTTAAAGGGTCCTTTTCCTCAGAGCCCCCCGCGTCACTTAAATAACGACACGAAAAATGGCGGCCGTCTCTCAGAGGCTCCCCAAGACTTTCAATTATACTTTTTTAATCAAGAGAGGAGTAGAGCTCGGGAAAGCCCCTCATTTGCATGTTATTAATACAATTAGAAGAGGCCCGCCCCACCTCCCTAAGCCCTCTCACCCCCGAGGGTATAATTTCGAAAGAAATATCCCAAGGAACCAACCCCCTAAAACTCTCGCCCAACTTTCTAAATCATTAAGCCGGCCTGGGGGGTAATCCCCCCCTGAGTCCCTTTACATTTCATTAACTCACCGACACCCCTCCAAGTCCTTAGTTTTTTTCTCCCGCCCTCCAATACCCCTTCTTCTCGACTCGCTAATCTCTTTTAACTCTTTTTAAACATTTTAGACAGCTATATCTCCCTAATTTCTTAGCAATTCCTCCCTTTTTTCCCCAACTCCTCGGTTCGCTTCCTCTGCCCCCCTCAACGCTTTCAATTTAATTACTACAAATTTCTATGATGCTATTTTACTTACTACTGTTTTCAGTTGTCTAATGCATTTTCAAGTAACTTAAAAACACCCAGTAAGTGCATTTAATGGACACAACTGAATTCACTTCGCTCTTCATAATTCAGATATATAATCACAAGCGTATTAAAAATTATTACAGCTTTAACCCATGCGACGAGTCACCGCTTACGCCCTAATTCTTGGTTGGAACTGCCAGTAGTCAAATGCTTGTCTCAAAGCTTAAGTCATGCAAGTTAAGTAATAGCTAACTTAAAGTTAAATTGCAAAAAGCTCTGTAAACCTGCCATAGCTTACATATGGAGGGTTCAGAGCACAACTAGCCTTGTTCATAAAGTAGTTATAACTTGGACTTGGCTTACTTGTGCTCTGAAAACAAATAAGAATGACTTACAGATGTGAAAGAAGAACTGCTACAAGTGGCAAAATAATGAAGTTAGAACTTAGAGCCATTTTAGTAATAATCTTTAATGCCATTACAACATAAAATGTCAAAAATGGACTGACCGCTTTTATTGATCAAAACTATTCGTCCGACAAAGTGAGACTTTGTAGCTACGGATCAGCTGTTGTTTTTTATCTTCATCTTGTTAAATGTTGGAAGTTCTGATGACTTCAGTATACTGTCAAACGTAAACTTAAAAAAATCTTGTACCAGTTATACTCTCTGAGTCCAGAATAAATCTATGACCTGCTCATTGTACGATAGTACCTCAATCTACAAATATAAGATTGATGTCATTAATTCAGCCGAATCAACTAGGATATTATGCCAACAAACATACCAGGAAGAAGGTTTTTTTATATCGACTCATGTCCATATGCGACTGTCAGCTTTATTGCGTAAACCAAAATATCAGCCGATTTTGGTGAAATATGGCACTTAAAGGCAAAGCAAAATCCGCTTTCATGTACTTTTTTTTTAGTAATTTCGACGCGGAGAAATGAATGAAAGTACGTCCAATTCAAATGCGTCTTTAACCATATTCGAGAATTTGGATTTTTGTGCTCGGAAACGACGGATGGACTTTCCACATTATTGCTTCCTAAGATATTATAATATGAAATGGAGATAATATGCCATTGAGTAGATAATTGCCGATCAATTAGTTGGAATTCGGCTAAAAGAAAACGCCAGATTTTCAAAAAAATATCTATATTTAGAACGTTTCGGCATGCTCTTTGGCAGCCTTTTTCAGCTATAAAATAAATATACACTATTACAGAAGAGAATAATCAAAATCTCAGAAAACATAATTTTAAATCATTACAATAGGTCGTAACACCGCAGTCAAAGAAAACGGTGCTTAAGCAAACAGGGAACAGTTGGTATTCGGCTAAAAAAACCTTTTTTTAAAAAAAGTTTTTTTTTTAGCCGAATCCCAACTATTCCCTGTTTTCTTATCACCTCGACGGCTAACTGTCTAATCTTCATGAAAAACGGTGCTTGTGTAATCTATACTGCATACTAATAATTTACAATCAGATATAGAATAATTACATGAAGATGTAACTGGTTAGAGAACGCAAGCAAGGCGTGTAATGCCGGTTAGTATGACTGAAGGGGCTTAGCCATGCACTGCATGTAGTGATAGGATTAGCAATAGTCTGATAGAGTAGTGACGTATCTTGTTTGATGTTTACAGTATATTAATATGTGATCAGCTGGAATAATTACCATCGCGAGGTCCGGCAGTTGTCACTGTAAATTATGTATTATTTATTATTGTATTTGTGCATTATGCATTTGTTTATCAATGTCGTTACTCTTTTTTTTTTCTTTTCTTTTTTGTATATATATTGAGTGTTGGCACATTTATTTTTTCTGTTTTCTTTTGTGGTACAGATATTTATTTGTATTTTGTTTGTCTCTTCTTTTTTTTAAGAAAGAAAAAGAAACAAAAAAAAAAAAAAAAAAAAAAAAAAAGAGAACATAAACAGATCTTTGTAAACATATCTGTGTATTTTTATGTTGCAGCAACAACGACCGGACCTCCCGAGATTGTTGGTAAGGAAAAACAAATCAGTTATTAATTATTCAAAATTCAGTTCCATAATCACTTGAGCCTCATTAAAATTCGTACTAACTTCTTTAAGCTTTGGTCTTTGGGTATTCTTCTTTTTATAATATTCATTTACAATTACATTATTTCTTTTTGATACTATTTAAAAGAAAATAAGCTTACTAAATCTGGTAAAAATGCAGTTTCACGCCCTCAAAACCGATTTCTTTCAAATTTTGTACAATAACGTATTTTGATGCTCTAAACACGAAGACGTTAAAAAAAACCTTCGCATTTAACTACGAAAGAAGTTATTAAGCACTTAAGTTCACTGTTATGCGAGTTATGAGAGCTATTAATTTTAGCGAGTTGAATTGACTGGGGTTTTGTTATTTTCTTGAGCGAGCGTAGCGAGCGGAAACGCATAGCACGTAGGCCCTTAAGTGACAGGTGAGGATGCCCTTAAAATTAACAATATTTTCGAATAAATGGTTTCTGAACATTTAAAATGAGAGTTCTCTGTTTCCCAATGTTATATATCTACGCATGCGCGTGTTTACAAATACGCTGATGACGCCTACTTTTATAACCTTCCTAAGAGTGAACTTTAGTGCTTAATATTCTATTCTATTAGAATTCTATTAATTTTAGCGAGTTGGATTGACTGGGGTTTTGTTATCTTCTTGAGCGAACGTAGCGAGCGGAAACGCATAGCATGTATGCCTTAAAGTCGTCATTTATGCCTTAAAATCGTCACAAATTTAGTTGTTTACATTAGCTCTCATAACCTGCATAACAGTGAACTTTAGTGATTAATAACTTCTTTCCTAGTTAAATGTGAAGGTTTTACCTAGGAACGTATTCTTGTTTAGGGCATCAAAATACGTTATTGTACAAAATTTGAAAGAAATCGGTTTTGAGGGCGTGAAACTGCATTTTTACCCTAAATCTGTTTATCTTTCTTGTTATTGTTGTCCAGATTTACATATGTTTATAATTTTTTTATACCGGAATACAGTTCATGTGTAAATAGTATTTCAATATGAACAAATTTTATTTTATGATATGAAGAAAAAATAATTAGTAAATAGGAGATATTTGTAGCCTATACCATGAACTTTATGAAAGGCAATGTATTTTACATAAAAATAACCTTTTTTTAAAAGTTTTTAATGTGTAAATGTGTACATTATTTCTTAATAATTTTTGGCTTTTTTTTTTCTTCTTCGGCAATTTATTTATTGTGGCCTTGCTTTGCTTTTATATCCCTTGAAAATTGAAAACATAGTTATAATTTATTTCTTCTTCGATTAATTTGTTTGCGTCAGGCTATTGTTACTTTATAATTTAATGATCTTATTTCTACAGCACAATAACTTTAAATGCTTACGTAATATTTTTTTTTTTTTTTTTAAAAAAAAGGCTACAATTGAGAAAGTTCCAGGAAGCAAGGGGAAATTATTATTAACACAGCTTACCTACATGCAAAGCACGGGGGAAAATATACTCCATTAGAATATTATTGAATAAAACTAATCTAATTATCTTAAAGTAAATTTATAAAATAATTATAATAAATATATTATTATATTACATTGGTTTGAAGAATTGAAATTTCTGACTAAATTTTAACGTGAATGTGTCAGTGCCTCCTAATCCGGATTTATTTTGGTCGAATTTCGGTTTGTTTTCATCTTACATTATTATAAAATCTTCATTCCTTCATAAATCAATAACTCATTTGTCCTATTCTCTAGTTGGTATTTAAAAAAAAAATATGGTACAGTCATTCTGATATGCCCGAATAGTGTGTCACCCTCTTCAAGAATTTTGTGAACCAAAGTAGCATCGGTCTTGCTTCCTGATATAAAAATAATAAAATATTCACTATGTCTACATTTACTAAATTCAAATTATTAACTGCCGGAAGGATTGTTTACCATCTTATAAGGCGGGGATCCTGAGCCATTCTGACGACCACCCAATCGGAGGACCAATATCGGTGCCACTCTGAAAGAGGCTTAGAAACTAAAATAAAATTGTAAGACAGTGAAACAGAGTTGGGACAAGGTTTCTATAAAGAAAAGCAAAATGCTTGAGATCAACCAAGCAAGCTAAAACATTTACTCAAATAAAAAAAAACAAAAAAAAAAACCCCGATAATTTCATCAATGAAAACGCTTACTCTCTTCTTGCTGTATTTGACTTGGCTTAGAAGACTTGAGAATTTTGCAAGTGTTTTTGTCGTTACGTTTTGATATTGTTTAATTATGCATCAGGTAAATGTTTAGCCAATCTTACTCGTATTACTGTTTTGCCTCCCCTTGCAATATTGATGAAACACGCTTCACGTATATTATTTTCGTTATTTCTAACATAAAGTAAATTTAAAGATTTTTTTTATAGCTTTAAAAATAAATAAAAATATGAGGAACGGAGTGAGTTGTGAGTTGAACCTTGTTGCAGCAACAGATGCACGCTGGCCAGCTTCCACACGCCGGGCATGCCCCACCCCTGCCTATGATGCCACATCCAGGACTCCCCGGGCCACCAGCGACTGCTGCATCCCTTCTAGGACTGTCAGGAGCACTAGCCGGCCCTGCTGGACATCCTCTCAGCATGCTAGCAGCAAAGCCTGATCTTCACAGGGAGGAGACCAAATCCACTTCTGGTCAGTATATTATTTATTTGTTGGTTCTTTCTTTAAGGGCAATTCCCTTTACAAAAGGATGTGTGCAGATATTTTGTGTTTTTGGCATACATATTACTTAAAATCAGAACCTCCAACCATAAGCTAAAGTAAAAAAACATCTATAAGGCAGTAAAGAGTTTAATAAAATAAAATATGAGAAAAAGAAAACTGCATTCCTTAATAAATATACTTTAGACCTTGTGCACAATTTAGATATATCGCACAAGTATTTCTAAAGTGACACAACTCAAAATATAACTCAACTGAAAATGTGTCACTCTTACCTATGTAGGGGTCTTAGCATTAAGTCAGGAAGGGCGACACACTGCCCTCTGGTGCACAAGCTCAGAAGCTGAAGATATATTGGCCATGTCTTTCATAGTCCTAACTATGAGTCCTAATAAAACCGATTTTTTATTTATGTCACTTTAGAAATACTAGTGCGATATGCTGGGAAAACTTAATCCGTAAGGTGATCTGAACACTGTACTAAACTACACAAAAAAATAAAATAAAATGATAGCATATAAGGAATAATACATATTGGAAGTAAACAAAAAGAGTAACAAAATATATATAAATAAAACTAGAGATATTATGTATTAGTATAGGAAGATTTTCCTTGCAATGATTAGAAAGCTGCCGCCAACTATGGTCAGCTATCAGTTGGACATGACTGTTTTTTATTCAAATAGGAAAAATAACATGCTATACAAAGAGGACAAAAAGAAAAAAAAAAAAAAAAAAAAAAAAAAAAAAGGCATTAACTTCGAGAAGCAGCAACGAAAAATAGTATAATTATTGCTTATATTGTCCTGGGTTATTTAATTCAACCTAACCTAAAATGCAAAAGTTCTGGTTAGGATAATATATTATTATATCTCTCTCCCGTGCTCTAGTGGCTAGCGCCTTAGATTCATGAGCGGGAGATGGTGGGTTCGATCCCCACCGGCGGCAGGAATTTTCTCATCCCACGGCTCGTTGGGATGAGAACGAGGAATTTTCCCAACGAGCCGTGGGATGAGAAAATTCCTCGCTTCACCCTGAATGTCGTCGCTAATGGCCCAGATTTGTCGAAGCGCCTATTTATTATTGCCTAACAATAAAACGAATACTAGCAACAACATGCAACTCGTTTGAAATCAAAATTTTCAGATTTTCTAAAACATAGTTCTGATTGTCAAGTCTATAGTTACGAAAAATATGGTATTATACAACATTCTAAAGGACAAGAGCGCTATTTATACATGGCATATCATTCTGCTCATATTTTACCTTATAAAGTTAAAAAATAAATAAATACAAAAAAATTGTCTTTATGTTGTTGAAGTTAATTTTCCCCGAATACAAATAAGACCGACATAAGTCCAAGAAAATTCAATTCTCTTTGGGAAGCTGTTTTCTTCCCCAGGCAGATAATATTCCCTTTCCCTCCAGCAACAGAATAAATTTTTCTGTAGAAGCGTTATCCATATTGTTGAATGTGACATGTGGTTTTGTGAGCTGCCCCAATTTTATGAGTTTCCTAAATCAAATCACTAGAAGAAATTGAATTTTATTTCCATCTCATGAATATGGAAATCATGTTTATTCTTTGTCGGTTGTTTGAAACATCATAAAACTGGGGTTTTTCATTTTTATAAAACTAAGGGTTTCAATTTTCTCTTCTACGTGGTCATTATATTCCTTTTTATTTATTTATATTCTTTTAAATGACTAATTTAAATATTAAAAAGTTCTTTTGCAATATTTCCTGAGTGAATATGAACCAAAATCAGTTTCCTTACATTACATATTATTATATTTGATGAATGAATATAGCGTGTAATATATAAATATTCTCATTTATTATTTAAATTAGTTTAATTTTCTATTCTAATATATAATTACTATGAATAGAAAAATACGTTTTCCCCAGGCTTTTCAAGCAACAATGTGGCTTTTTGTATTTCTTGATTGATTGTATACAAGAGGCTGAGGTTTACAACTACCTGTACTTGAATGAATGAATATAAAGATATGTATTTATACAAAAAAAAAAAAAAAAAAAAAATGTATTTTTCCATTATATTTTGAGTTTAGTAAATAATAATGCCAAGGACCTTACTACATGGAAAACTCCGATCTGGTTCAGTCATTGAAGTTAGACAATATCGGTTGTGGTTAGTATTTGGAAAGTTGATCTATAGTCTAGCCGCAAACAAAAGAACCCAAAGGGGCGTGGCCGGAGGGGGTTTAGGCCTTCCCACAAATGGGCTGGTTGTAGCGCGTGCGCACTACCTGTTTCATTTGTTTGCGGGCGGACTATAGGAAAACCTCGAGCCACTGGCATTATTCAAGGGCGGCAACATTTAGATAGCCTGGAATTCTAGATAAGTTGTAACAAAAAAAAAAAAAAAGTAATTATAAAACAGGAAAAATAATAGTTAAAATATGCAGTTCAATTATTCATAAAATCGTTCTACTTTGTATTTATAAATAACAATAATTAAACTAAATGAAAAACATAAACTAGTGCTTGGTCTTTTTTTGAAACTAGACTATAAATACTTTATACAATTATAATAGTGACGTCACTGGAGCTTGTAAATAAATCAATGGGAAAATTGGTTTTAAAATGTAAATTACTCAGTCATTTGGACGATGTTGAAAGATTAATTCTTCTTCGAATTATTTTAGCGAGCAAATTAAAGTATCACGACGTTTACCGAACTTTTATTTAGATATTGAAATTTTGTTTAACTCCCTTTATTAAAATTTCAACACAAAACGAAGTTCATTTTCAAAAATAGATTATACATCGATTTTATTAATGTAATTGTATAACCGACATTCAATCGACCGTTTACATATTATTTATCTTCTGTTGCTTCACTTTATAGTCTCTTTTTCATTTTAGTGTTTTTGTCCCCTCTTCTGTGATTTTACTCTAGTTTATGAGATATGTCCCATTATGTAAATTATGCGGCCTCATGCAGTTGTAAGTGCAACATTATTCATTAGAATAAACGAACCCTCAAGGGGCGGGTTTTCCTCAGTGGTTGAACAGGCAACTCATTTTCTGCAAGACCCGACTTCGAAACTTGACGGGCTCTGAAGATTTTGTCTTCTTGTTGTATTGTTCGAGAGTCGAGTCGGGATCCCACACCGTCCCTTGTGTCAACCAGCTTTTAAATGAAACCCTGCTAAGTCAACCAGTCTTAAATGGGACCCCGATAAGTCAACCAGCCTTAAATGGGACCCGCTAAGTCAACCAGCCTTATATGGGACCCCGCTAAGTCAACCAGCCTTAAATGGGACCCCGCTAAGTCAACCAGTCTTAAATAGGACACCGCTAAGGGGCAAATCAAATGGCCGGAGCTTATTACAGACCACACTATCTCCCTATTTAGCCAAACGATCAAAAATCAGATCAGGCCCTCAAGGTCTAGACCTCCGGTTTATTTTTTCCCCCAACAAAATCTTATGAATTTTCTTCCACGGAAGGAGGGAATTACAATTTACACTTGAAAACAGGAAAATCTATTTTCACGCTACCTCCTGAGTAAAGAGCGGCCGAAGTTTGAGATTTAAAAGAATGTACTAGATAGAGTACAGAGAACTATAGACCAATCTGCCGGTGCTTCGTTCTCCCGATGAATTGTACAAACGTTTTAGCCATTTTTGGCTACCGAAAATCAATTGTTGTTGGAAGTAGGTTGGTAATAAAACGTGATCCATAGATCATTGTTTAACCCTGGAGTTGGAGCTCGAAACTAAATTCTGCAATAATTGATGAATTAATATTTCAGCCCAGGCAGCTTTGTGGTGTTACATGTTGTGCAGGCAGAATTCATATATAATTACACACACGAATTCTATTATGTTGATAAATGGATGGGGCTTATTATCAGTATCCGAGCTTGTCGGAGGTATTTGTCGCATATCTGTCAGCTTTAGTCGGAAGCCTTTATGTTGTAACGTTGTTCCGCGTATATGGAGGGTCATTTGTTCATTAGTGCAATGGAATGGGTACAGAATACGCAATCCAATTTCACTTCCCATGTCCTACAATTACTCCCTCCAATAAGTATAAAGCTGGCCTAATTATCTAATGGAGTAAAATATATTGCATCCATTATATTTTACGCGCCATCCATTCTGCCTAAAACATTACACGTTCCGTACAAGGGAACGGATGTTTCGCGGTGGTTAGTCGCTTCAAATGCACGGATGTTCACGACAATAGATGCTTATGTTATACAATTTCTCGCTATGTATTATCTGTAATGGTCCTAAAAATTGTTTCTCCTGTTGTTTTCTTTTGTGTTTTACAGAATTGATTAGTTCTACTATACTATAAATGCAGAAATAAACATTCATTTGTAATTAAACAAGCTTTTACAAATTAGTAACTCAGTATTGTGTATATAATGGAAATAATGTAGCGGCTTGGTTTATATTCGATGATTAATGTTATTTCATCGTGTTCTCCTATTTGCACTGACATTATGACATTTTCAGCTTGTACAACCAATTTCGACATTACAATTAATTATAGAGTTTGGTATATTAATTAATTTGTACATATGAATTAATTATATCTATGCGGATGCGTCTTTCTCCATAATTCTAATTTCCAATAGTGGTGACTTTTCTGTAGTATCAATTATTTTGTGGGCGCATTTTGTAACTCTTGATCAAATGAATTGAATGTTTTATCTCGAGTGCTTTGTCGGATAATAATCGAGGGGATATTAGAGGTGAGGGGAGCTCACAGATTTTTTAGGAACCTCTATAAGACAGCTGGAACAACATAGTTAAAAAATACTATATAATTGTGATCCTTGTTCTCAGTTATATATTTTAAGTATATATGACCTGCCATTTTAAAAGACTCAGATTAAAGACTAATATGTAAGACTGTTATGACTGTTTATATTTCACAAGAACCTACCAGAAAAGTACGGAAGATGTCCAGGTTATATCACTGCTCAAAAGAGGTCTGATAGAAATAGAAGACAAGGCAGTTTGATAATAACTTGGGGGCGTCTAAGATTGTTCGCGGGCATATTCAGATATTTATCAGGCTGTACCGTATGAAATGTCAGTTTTGGACTTGCCGATTTCCTTCAAATGTCTTGAAACTCAAATGTCGTGGCTCCTACTCCGAGTTCTTTGGCATATTCCCTAGTGCTTTTTGAGGGACAACCATTTCTTTCAGGTGGTCATTGTCAAGCTTGGTTTCTGTCCTTCCTCGCTCCTCGTTGTCAAGGTCAGACTTTCCACTTCGTAACCTGGAAAACCACCGGTAAACAGTTCGTTCATTCACCGTTCCCTCCCCGAATAGTAGCACCAGCTACCGAGCTTAAATTCATAACGAAAAATAATACGGATTTCCGTTGAAGTCATAATTCATGTTTTATTTTTTTCTCAGAGTATCGTTCGCACTACACAGTATGCAAGTTACTGATTAAATAATAGGAATAAAAGAGCTTTAATTCTATATGAATAACAATGATGTTTGTAAATAATGAAATAAAAAAGGGAAAGGATAAAGTCGCAAAGTAAACAAAATTGACATTTCATACGGTACAGCCTGATAGTCTAAAAGATGGACATTGTTTGCAGGAAAATTCATGAATACACTTCTTTTTTTTTTTTTTTTTTTTGTTGCGGCATTACGGCGGACTAAGAAAGCACTGGATTCATTTTTATTGAGTACATTGTGTATTGTCTATGAGTGAGCAGGTAGCTCTAGGTATTGCTTTTGATGGTGTTTTCATGCGTTCACATGATTACATTATGAATTCTTGACTTTTTGTCTCATTGTTGCTCAAAGATAACATATGCATTGACTAGTTCTTTGGTTGTGGTCTAGCGTGCTTCCATTGTATGATGCGTTGTTGTTCAACTCAATCTATCTCAAGCCAAGTATGCAATACTAAAGCAGGTGTTCTTGTGAATTCGCTTATGAACCAGACTGCTTTGTGCCTACCGACAACACTAGTTTGGGCTGCGGGTGAGTTTGCCTCTAGAGAGAGACACTTTATTAGAGCGCTATATTTCATGGAGAGAAATGGAAGTGAGGGGGCAAAGCGGGGGTGAGAGGAGACCATTAGTTCATATTAATGATAAGAGCCGTGGGATGGATTGAAGAGCTAGAGGGGTAATGGTCGTCGAAACAATTGCCCCTATCAGCTGGGCCCATTGTCGCCTCCCCAGGGCCTCCTTGATAAATGACTCCAAATCCTGGAGGCTGTGTTCCTTCTAATTAGCCCTATCACTGGGGGGAGCAGGCTTAATCGGCAGTCTGACAGCTTGGGGGGAGCAGTCAATTCTCCCAACCCCCCCCCCCCCCCCCCCTCGCCCACTTTCACCTCTCGTTGTCATGGAAACACCCCACTTCAGGATAATACTCTCCTTCTTATCATCCCCCATCCCCTTTTGGCGAGATCGACCTGTTCGGGAAACAATCAATGTATTTTCTGGGCCATGCACATTTATAAACAAAATTCTAAGTTAAAGGCGAGGGATCGTGAAATCACTCATTGTCCGACCATGTCGAGATATAATATAAGCATTTAACATTCTATTGCAATGTCCATAAAGCGGAAAACCCGATTATGACATCCACCCTAAGAGGACAATCCGAAAATGCTGATGAAAAATGTCGTCGTATTATAAGGTATAATTCCTTGAAATTTGGCTCAATAATACTTTCCGTATAGCGATTTGTCGATATTCTTGACCAGCAGAATACGTATACCGTTACACCGTTTTTATCGGCGAAAAAATCGTCAATATGAATTTTATACCTACATAGGCTTCCGCGTTTAATTTTTGTTAGATTCGTGGGGAATGAAGTCAATCCATTTTTAATTTGATTTATAACCTTTTTCGTCGGAAGCGGGGAAACCGAGTACCCAAAAACTGCCAACTTATTCGACAAATCTGTGAAAGCTCAGATTTATAATCATTTTCGTTTTACTTGGAAAGAGGAAATATTAGTAAACAATATACCTATTATTATGATACATGAGTGGTCTTGGTCTAGGACTCCTATATTTCGATGGTTAAGAGATACTGGCATATTGAAGGTGGCCCTATTCGAAAGCCTTATTAAATTTCTTAAGAAAGGCTTCAGTTGTTAATTTTGATGGAACTTAGTCAGAGATTAGAGTATTTATATTCTCAGAAAGGTTGTTTTGGTTCCAATTATGGCGAAATATTAAGAGATTTTATTCTAAGCTTTCCTATATCACAACAGCGCTAAGCATTATACGGAAACACGCTAAGATGATGCAGTTCCTGAGTTGAACTATTCCATCGGTTCATCAAACCACAAAAGTGATATTAGGGTACCAACAGTCGGTGGTTTTATTGTCTACATCATTCTATAGGAGAGGATCGATTCGAGTGAAACGAAAAGCTTTTTTTATTAAATTTTGTGTGATGATGAGGATGGCTATCGTGATGGATTCAAACATACGAAATGCCTTCATCAAAGTTAACCAAACAGTTAAACGTTCAGTGTATCAGAGTTTAACAGGTCCGATGTACTTTGGAAAGTAACGTCTACGGCTTTTCTACTTACTACATTTAAGGTCTGCTTTGTTTTTATTTAACCCATTTGCTGCTACTAACACAGATCTGTGCGCTAGGCTGGCATGAGGTTAGTGCAACGCACATCTAGTTCTACTAACACAGATCTGTGATTCTGAACAACAGCTGCTCGGATATTTGTGTGCCTCAGAACCTATAACAACTGGTAGACTCTTAGAATTGCCAGTAGATAGTGTAGGCACCTCCTTTTCAAACTATGCCAGCTTTATGACCCTTTTACACTTGCTTTCAGAACTCAGCACCAGGTCGTTGCTGAGGCACCAATCGTCAAGAACCCGGTCAAGGTCAAAACTTGCACTTTGGGGGTTTAAGGGCCACTAGAAATTAATCTAAAATCCCGTTTTACTCCGTCATGAGCATTTTATGTTGATAATTAGAAAATCGCAGGCTTTCTAATATACCAAATTAACCTCTAAATGAGTATTGGTGTTTACCAAAGCGGTCTGGAGTCTGTCCGTCCTTAATAAAATGGGTCCTATGAAACGTGAAATCTAGAGCGGAAATGGTGAGGTTAGGTTTTCCTTGTTACTGCTAAAAGGGGCAGGAGTAGAAGCGGACGTCGTGCGGATGGGGATTTTATAGGGTTGTAAGTGCAGGGGGGAAAGGGGAGAATGGGGGGGGGGGATTCCGCTAAACAATTACCAACTAGATATTACCGTCTCTCCCTTCCACCAATAACCTTTATCATCCTCCAGCCCTCTCTCTAATTCCGCCCTAAGGGTCTCTCAGGAAGTGGGGGATCTTCAAACCCCACCCTCAGACCGCGGCCAATTTATTCCCCCCACTCCTGCAACTCGGCTTCTCGGCCGCCCCAACTTCTCCATTCCAACTTGTTTTCAACACCTATTCAAGCGACCTTTGTGTCAATGCTATCGCTCTCTTGTTCCCTTCGCCGCTCCGTGCTTTGTTCCTGTTTTATTAGTTGTAGAGTAAAATGTTTGCGATCTGACGCCATAAAGATGAGGAGGTTTAAAATTGTGGTTTTCCACATGATTTTTCAAGGGCTATTTTTTGAAATACTTAATAAAACGAAATTGTGTCTGTTTTTATGTTCAGCGATTCCCAGATGTAATGTACAAAGCGCTTTCTAGATATGATAACATTCATATTGTCTTATATTATATAAACAAGAAGCTCAAAGAAACTGGTATTAAGTTACAGAATTTCAAAAGAAGAAACCGGTA
Organism: Gonocerus acuteangulatus; assembly: GCA_946811695.1. Classification (NCBI taxonomy): domain Eukaryota; kingdom Metazoa; phylum Arthropoda; class Insecta; order Hemiptera; family Coreidae; genus Gonocerus; species Gonocerus acuteangulatus. The sequence continues at coordinate 35,887,119 of OX328125.1, forward strand.
GAGATTTAATAAATATTTTACTAAACAATGTAGACTAAACAATGAAAACACAGTTTAGCCGAATTCCAAGGCAACAGCTAACAATTTGCATCTAGAAATAAACATTTTAGGATAATAATATTTTAGGAGTTTTGGAATTGTATGTTGTTCCCCGAGATATATATCGATGGTCACAGGGAATAACATGGTAAGTGCAAAATCTCTACTTGTCAGGGCAGCTCTTTAACAGAGAAAACACGGTATATTATGAGATGCCACAAAATCCACATATTTCTATGAAGGACGGTATCAAAGCTGTGATTTAGTTACTTCTTTACACTATGCATGTTTCTTAGCAGATAATCGCAGTGTACCTAACACATTTTGCCCATATTCGATATAGAACATCTATTTGTTCCTTCGGTGGGAGCAAACCAGAGTGTTCGGGACTGATTGTAGAGCTGTAGAAAAGATGGAAGGGTCAAAGTAGTTATGCAGACTGGAGTAGTAGCTGGGCGGACACTGACAGATTTCCAAGGGGAAGGGGGTTAACATAGGGTAGGGGCCTAGAATATAGGGTTCGATAGCACTCAAAAGCAGCGTTGAGGTCGAAGTTTCGCTGTCCTGCTCCCTGTAACCCTAAAGGTTTGTTAACTAATTTGCTTCTACTAAGACAGATCTGTGAGCTTGGCCGGCGTGCCTCCTGTGCTACTACCTCAGATCTTTGATTATGCACAGCTGCTCTCATATTTGGAGATCTAAATCAACTATTAGACTCTTGCCGAAATATGCCAGCTTCATGTCCGTCAGTCCTCACGAGCATACCACCACCACCACTGCTTTCAGAACTCTGGGCACCCGTTCAAGGCTTAAAATATAAAATCATTGATTATTTGTGCTTTCAGCGCTCACAAGATGAGAATGCTTGTGCCAGAATTCCAATTACGTTTCCTATTTCTCCATTAATTAGTAAAAACATGTCAATCCATCTTGCATACTTTTTCCGTTTTTGTTTTTGGACCCATTATTAATTATATCTTTCAAAGGTGTTCCTCAGTGTTGGACCTTTGTTCTTGAAGGGTCGTAAGATGTAGGTTAGAAGGAGAGTAAGGAGGATGTGTAGAGTAGCAGTGAAGTGGGTAGAGGGAGAGAGAGAGAGAGAGAGAGAGAGAGAGAGAGAGAGAGAGTGAGAGAGAGTGAGAGAGTGAGAGAGAGTGAGAGAGAGAAAGGTGGATATCGGTTATCAGGAGTGGAGGGTGGGACGGAAGTGAAGAGGGTATGGAGTGGAGTACCCTCGGACGAGAGCCGGCCCTAACAAAGCCCTAAGGGTCCAGGCAATTTCCCTTATCTCTCCTCCAGTCCGGGCTTTGTTACTCGTCCACTTCACCTCTCCAATGGCCTCTCTCCCCGGCACTCTTCCTCCTTCTTTTAGCTAGGCCACTTTTGAACTTAGTGCTTGCTCCTGCACTCCACTTTCATTGCCCCAACGTAACGAGTTGCATTTTTACACTTCCCTCGAGGGTCATCGTCTCTAGTTCTGCAAGAGGGTCGCATGGTGGAAGTTCTTTCATACTCTAGTGTGTACAGAATAGCGCCTCTGTGTTGGGTTGACGGGCTAAAGTTGAATATTCCAGGCTAAAAACCAACGCCTGGGATGGATGAAGGTGGGAGTAATTGAACAATTCTTATAAAAATGATAACACCGCAGGAAGTGGGTTGACCGTGTAAACGAATCCTTACTTTTCATGCTACACTAGTACATCATGTTTTGAGAAAAAAATATATATATATAATTTCAATATGGCGAACCCGAAAATACTGATTGAAAGAAAACAGTTTCCTTTCCACGCCACGAGAACGTACATGTACGTGTACATCCTACTAATTTTACTTATAAAGATTGAAAAACTAGCTTTGACTTTGCTTTATTAGTATATATCTGACAGTGAACGTTGAATTATAGATAAACTATATGATTGGTTAACTGGATTGCTTGTTGGAGTCATGTCTTTAATCTATAAGAATGTGTTTATACAACGAAGCAAATGTGTATATAATCTTGGAATATAATACTAAACATCTCGGTCACGTATGCCAACTCCTTTGAAGGATATTTTTTCTTGAATTCATCAAGAACAGTTCTTGTTACAGTCAACGTTATACTTGTTATTTAAGCAAAAGCGGATATGTAAGAAGTATTCCTCCCAAGGTTAAAATATAAACTTTATTTTTGTTTTAAGGAGTTCAAATTAAAACAGCCCTGAACAACTCTGGAATTAGCCTATTAACATTTGTGGACAGTTTACTGATTACTTGGTTCAAGCGGGTCACTTGTAATTGACAACCCGTATTTTGCTTGCGGTATGGTTAATTTTTTAAAGAGCAATGAATGTGCCTACATGTAAATTTCAGAGGAAAATCTGGAACTCCTGCGGTAAAGAGCTGGTGAATGGTTTGCGGAATTTAGGAGAAAATAGAAAAATAAAAGGAAAAGAGCGCCCTAGCATCTAGGACAGAGTCGCAATTTAGCTTTACGACCGGGTCTAGTAGAGCCGCTGGAAGGGTTCGTAATAAAACAAGTGGCAAGGGGAAGGGGCTGTGCGGTTAAACGAGACCCTCGTCATAAAGATTATATTAGTCTTTTTGAAAAAGGGCTTGCTTGGAGAGAGCTGAATGACTTTAATATATCCAAGGGAGAGAGGTTGGCGAGGAAGGGTAAGGTTATTGGATTTGATGGCTGTTGCCGATCGGTGGCGGGTTTCCTTTAAAAACCAGTCCCCGACTCTCTGGATATTAAACCCAAGAACACACTCCCAACCCCTCCCCCCAAACACCCCCTCCCCCAACCAACTCTCTCACAAAAGGCTCATATCCAAGTCTCTACCCGTCTACTCTGTTTTATTGCTTCGACCTTCTTTCTCGAGAACTCTGCAGTGTTTGTCTTTCACTTCCTTCTACACCTTACTCTACACACTTCTTACTTCTTGTGGATTTATCATTATTTCTTTTGTTTCATTTCTTCCTTCCGTTACATCTTAAAGACCTCGTATTATTCCCTGAAGTTCCTGTTCTTCAAAATAGTTAAAGATCCTTATCTGTTATTCAGAGGACTTTGTGATTTGATTGATACTGATCTTATCTTCACAGTAAATTCCCCCTTGGATCCTTTTGGGATCTCTCATTTTCGAACGCTCTTCTCTTACCAACGTTTATTTTCAGATAAATTCAATAAGTACGGAGTGACGTTTAGAGCGATTCTTCATTCCCTAAGTACAGGGAACTCTGAATGGCTTCATGAAGTCACTTAGTGGTTCAGTTTGACAAAAATCATCATCACTTATATTGTAGTTCTGGCACTGTTAAAACTTTTAACTTCTAGTTGAGCACAGGACATGTAAAAGTTCATACCAGTCCGCTCGCACGAGTGCCAACTCGTTCTTGCTTCTTGTCATATTTTGCATATTCCACAAAAAAAGTCCTCTTCCTCAGGCCTACGCCAACAAATCATGACCGTGATACTCTAGCTTGCCATGAATCTGAGCAAATAGCCACATACCCTTTTGACATGGATACGTCATACATATGGCCAAGTAAAACGATTGTACAGAGTGTTCCGTTGCTATGGCCACTATTTAAGGTTTTTATGACAAATGTTTTGGGTCTCCACTAACATGGTCTATCCTCCGTCGAATCCTTCTTCTTCCTCCGTTTTGAGGAATGAGCAGACTTATATTATTTTTGCTGGGTCGCGGTTTAGATTTATTCTTTTTTACGTTTGAATACAAGTAATCGCCACGAACCAATGTTATTCTCCTTAGGAATCACGACCTAAGGAACAGGATGAATGATCCTGTTGAATTCCCTAAAACATATATCAAACCTGGAAGACGTTTATAATTATTAACTCTTGTATATTATCTCATAATAACTTATTCAGTTTTATTAATAGAATGTCCTCTAAGCACTAAAATTATTGTTATTGGTGTTATTACAAAATTATCCACAATCCAGTAAATTAAAAAAGAGGTCACAATGTTCGTCATCTCATAATATTAACATTTGTGTTTCCTCGAATATTTCCCGTAATGAAAAAAAAATGTGTTAAATAAATTTAATCATTTCATAATATTTTTAAAAGAATGATTAAAATGATAAAGTAAAAACATCTAAGTGTTGAAATAAAGTGTGGATTATGAATAAAAACAACTGTAAATTAAAAAAAATATATATAATAAAATGAAGGAAAAAGGCCTTATCTTGTTGGTCGTGAGCATATTTCCTCTTTAGTGGCCCTTTAGTATAAGTATATATGATAAGTCTAAATGGTGGTGTTGCATGATAAAAAACATTGCTGGGGCTTTAGGTCGTTATCATGACGTGACTCGGGCTCGTAAAGCCCCCTCCAGCCCTTTAATAAAACATGTTTTATCACCAGCGCCCCCGCGCCACCGCCAAACCCTCCCCGTCAGCGTGTTACGGTCTACTGCTTCCAGACCTCATCGTCCTCTTTATGGTACTTTGCTTTTCCAGAGCGTCGTCTGCCGTTTCCACGTTGCTTTTCCTATCGTAAAGTCATGCCGCCTGGAGGACCTTGAAATTCGTTAAGGGCGCAATTAATCTTTTACTGCAGAGGCCATTTGGTTTATTCGCATCTAAAGGGGGAAATCCCTTTTGTACTTCTGGCGGTCATAGTTCTTTTACCCAAATACTATTTATAATGTAATGCAGATAGTTAGCCTTTGAAGTGATAAGAAATCAATGAATGGTTGGGAGTCGGCTAAGAGAAAACGACAGATTTTCAGACAAATCTATATTTAGAACGTTTCGGCATGCTCTTTGGCAGCCTTTTTTAGCAATGAATGCCAAGAGGATGTAGTAAGATCACGATAACCTGCGGTTGAATCCTCCATACCTACGCTTTTCCATAGTTACCTAAAGCAGGCCACACACGGTCAGGCAGGCCTGTCAGTTAGACCTGAACAGTCCGCCTGAAAGCCAGTCGCCTGAACGTGTATATATTCCGGCCGCCTGAACAGTCTTAACTGACAGACCGGCCGGAATATATGCACCTTCAGACGACCGGCCTCCAGGCGGATTGTTCAGGCAAAACTGACAGCCCTGCCTGACCGTGTATAGCCTGCTTTAAAGCTATCGTGGTCTTCCTCCTACCCTTAGGCAATTATTGCTTAAAAAGACTGCCAAAGAGCATTGTTCGAAATATCGATTTTTCTGATAATATGACGTTCTCTCTTTGCCGAATACCAACCATTCTTTGAGTTTTCAAATACTATTCAGATAGTAGTGTTGGGGAGAACTTGGATGTTCAAACGGAGCTTTTATACATTTTATAAATTAATTAGAAAAAAATGAGTTCTCTAAAAGTAAATTTCAACCTACATGTTTTATATAAAAATAAATAAATAATAATCGAGTTGTGTGTTGTGTTTGAAGTAACTTGGTGGGCAAACGAAATTAGGAAGAAATATAAAGAGTTTTATAATGAATAAGCTCGTCATTAATGACATAAAATGAAGTTCTGGCACTCCAATATTTGTAGACAAAATTTACTGTAATTGATCATCTATTTTGTCAATTACTGAAAAAGTTGGTATACTTATTATTAATAAAACTAATGTATACTCTGAGTCGATTATTCTAATTTATACTTTGCTCAGTGTAGCATAAAGTTTAGTCAAGTGCATTTATCGTTCATGAATGTGAATGTCAGGGTGAAATGTTTTGTTAAGGTGATTATTGGTCTGACTATTAGTGATTATTGGTCAGTATTGTCGCTAAGCATTTTAAGTGCCATAGTTGTCAGTATTTTCGGCATATCAGATTATTGACTTACTATGACCATTTATTTATTCTGTACTCTTTCTATATTTTAAAAGAAATATGAGTATGTATATTTACAGAAATTTGCTGTTCATTTTTTTCTAGATTAGCTATTAAATCTTAGTAAAATAAATAAATATACCATAATCTTCGGTTGTTTTACTATTAATTTTATTCCATTTCTCTGTTTCAGGTCTGAATTCAGCGGAAGAAAGACACGTGAGTAAATAGAGAATTAAACGTTTTTGAGTGCCTACCCTATGCAAGAGAGCCCAAGGGTGGTAGGGTGTTAACACGGGGGTGCTGTGGTAATGGGTGCCGGCAAACAAGGGGCGTATAAATAAATTACCCACACTCCCCACTGAAAGTTTAACCCTTCCAACCCACCACCATTTTTCCCAGGGCCTCGTGGGGAGAGAGGGTCTTAATATTGCAAAGGTTTATCTCGACCCCCCCCCTCCTGTTCTATTATTCATAAGCCCCCGATGGGAGGGAACTCCCTCCAGGTTAGGCACGGGAAGAGGTAATACCTACCAGGGATTTCCCTCTCCTTTTTCCCTGTCTTTCAACGATTTCCCTCTCGTCCCTCTTAATAATTCAACATTCAAGGGTCCGACCTCTAAGTAATTCTCCATCTCTCTCATTCTCTCTCTCTCTCTCCCTCTCTCAGCTGTTTCTCATATCTCACCTAATCACCTACTTACTGCTAATTCCTTTTCATCATTTATTCTGACTTTCGGAACTTTCCCCCTTTCAGTATTGTATTATTTAGTCTGTTTTATTTTTCTTCTTCTTCTATAAACTCCACAGTTTTTGTTTTATCTCTCCGTTGAAATTATTTCTTGAAAAATAAACTTTGTCTTCAGTTTCTTCGCTTTAAATCACTGCTGCGTTTAAATATTGAATCTGAGATATTTTCTTCTTATCTTTTATTAAAGCGAAACGTTAAGCACTCCTTGTCTAAGGTTATGTACAGTTTAGTATCCTCTGTTTTATGCCGGATAGGAATTGCCTTACTTATGAAAATGGAGCTTAATTCAGATACTTGATTGCTGAAGTGCCTCCAGCGCTCAGGCGGCGTATAGCGTGAAGTAGCCTTGCCTTAAATTTTATGCCAATGCATATGACCAATCACAGCGGTACTCCTGACTTTATGCCAACCAAGTCAAGCAAGTGGCACGTACAGTCTCGCCACATTTATTCTACGTCTATATCTTTTATTCCCATTCCTTAATGATGAATTTGCAATCCATGATTAATTGCTAGAAAGCTGATAAAACTTGTCGATTAAAAACTAATAAAGAGATACTAATAGTAGAGGTGATAAGAATTCAAAGAATAGTTGGGTTTTTGGCTAAGAAAAACATCAGATTTTCGGAAAAAATCTATAATTTCGACGTTTCGGTATCCTCTTTCGCAGCCTTCTTAAGCTGGGGAATGGAGGACGACCAAAAAAACCGATTAGGCGATAATGAAGAAAATGTGGGGCCATGAGGAACATTTTTCTTTGATATCATTGGTGTTCTTTCATCCTCTAGGTATTCATTGCTGACGAAAGTTGCCAAAGACCATGTCTGAACGTTCAAATTATAGATATTTCCGGAAAACTAGCTGATTTTCTTAGCCGAAATACAATTATTCCTTGACTTCTTAAAAAACAAATAAATTATAAGAAGATTGAAGTTTTTTTGGGCTTCGGTCATCATAGTTGAATAAAATTGTACTTTTAATTACAAGATGATTTTGTACTTATGCCAACGTATCGGTTTGATTTTTAGACCTTTGTTGGGAGTTCCAAACGGAAAAACTGATCTGTTTGGAAGTTACATTATGGGGCCAAACATTGGCAAGTGAAGTTTAATAAGTAGCATGACCGTGCCCAGAATATCTTTCTTGGTAATCTGCTCGATCTCTTCCGAATTATGTTATTAGATGAATGTCGGACGACACATAAGATAGGGCATCACAACCCCGTTTCACCTCCCTGAAGTTTTTCTTGCCTTTACAAGATTAAAAAAAAAATTAATTATAAACCTATTCTGCTCTAGTGATCCCTTAACTGTAGCGACCCCTCGTTGCGTTATTGGTGTGACATCTGGGGGCTCGCGAGGGCAATTTCGCCTCTCCCAATCAATCACGCTCACTTGACTGCCTTGTTCGGGGTAGGGGGAAGTAGAAAGCATTATCCGTAATGAATTTATCGATAAGCCCTCGGAGAGGAGGGTTTATGGTCCGTGGAGCTGACTCACCCCTACAGATGCCGCTCGCTCCCTTACAAAGATTGGATTGAATAATCTAATTTGTCAAGAGTTTATCAGGGGGTTGCTATCTCCCTTGCCCCTATACACCCTTCCCGTACAGCTGTTCAAACTCCCCTTCCCACCCCATCAACTTCGTGTCGGGCTCATTTTGTACGCCATAAAACACTCCTTATCTCAACGCCCTCATATTCCTTTTAGTGTCTTGCCTCATTCCATTCTCTACCACGGATCAAACGAAAACGTCATTTTCTTCGAAGTCATAATTCCAAGAGATGCCGAGATTTCATTTTTCTTATCAATATAATAATTTGTCTGCGATATTTTATTGCGCTTACGTTAGTGGTTGCGACGTTCGGCACCAGTAATAGTATATGTTGCAGAATAACGTTAATTGTTTATCGATTAGATAGATACTGTATTTTTCCCTCGGCGATCTGCAGCAGGATTATTCCACCTTTCAGTGGTTTTAACTATACGTCCGTGGAACTTTTCTGGTTCCTAGGCTATTTTATTGGTTAATTTCTTCTTATTTGTATTTTATGTGTTATATTTTATCATATAAGCTTATAACATTTCCACCAATTTGGCCATCTGCTCTGACGACTCCTGTAAGAGTGCTGATGCAGCTTGTCGCTTATCAGGAACTCTACTAAATGTTGAACAATCCAAGATTTGACGGATATTGACTAGAAACCTAACAGGCTTCACCAGGTTTGGGTGTACGTGTTTCTGTGCGAGTGTTTGCTAAAGGCGACCGAGTCATTTACTGTCGATGTCACAATCGTTTTGCCGTCATTCTGTCGCGCCCCTCTGTCATCGTATTAAGTTGTTCTTTGTCTACTGCCAACAATTACTTCATGACCTGTCGTATTAAAAAGCTGAATAGACCTTTATACAACGAAGTAGCAATGATTCAAATTTTATTTCAATAACTGAAATATGCACATAGACTCGTGAGAGGACCCCTAAGCCTTAATAGGGTTAATAACTGGAGCCCTAAAAGTGTTTTTAAAGTACCAAGAAAAAGGATTTGATGACTAAAAGTTAGCCAAAGCCTCGGCGGATACTGAGGGAGAGAGGATTAGTCGGTAGTTGTTTGAAAAAGTTGCCGACAGATGCCTGGAGAAGGAGCGGTAATAACCCCCCGCCAAGGGAAGACTCTCCGATAATTAAGACAGAAGATTAACAAATTGTTTCGTCGGGTAGGAGGGCTCCCCCCCGGTAATAGGGCGTTAACGGCGGCCCCCCTTGATTAAAATTCATTTACCGAATTAGCCTCTCTCTCCTCCCTCCTCTAGTTAACCTGCCTTCCATCCTCTTTCGTCGGCCCTTAGATCACCTACCCACTCCCTTCACACCTATAATCTTAGACATAGCATCCAAACAGTCGATCAGTTTTTCAGATTTTGTTTGGGGGGGGGGGGGGCGAGAGGAGATAAGTTCTCGGTGAATTCCAAGGTTTGAAAAACATTTCCTTGCTGTGTTATATCCAAATCCTTTTATTTCCTAGCGCTGGCGACAGAAGTGGCACAAACGTTCGAACAGTTTTAAAAATTTGTTTGATGACTAGATAGTCAATGACTGCGCGAAACAAAAAAATGATTAGCCAAAAATGTACTCATTTGTATCAATTTTAGTAATATCATTGAAATAGGCCAACGGCCACAGTCACGTTGAATGCACCGGTTCCCTTTGATTGCCGAAGTTAAGCAACTTCGCGTGTTTTTAGTACCTAAATGGGTCACCAACCACGTGCTGTTGGTATTATAAAGGGCGGCAACCTTCAGATAGCCCGGCGTTAATAGCCCAATTGTCGATACGACGTTAAATACAATAAAAAATAGGAAATGCAATGAACTTCCTAATTTCATTCCTTCCAAACCTTTAAATGGAAAATATCCTATACCAACTATAACCACTTACAAGAGGGAAATGTATTTGTGTCTAGTCCCTGACGAGCTTCCTGGAACCCCTCAAAATCTTGACTTGTCGTCGTAAGCCATGCAAAGAGCTTTCAGTATCCTCGTTTTGTCATCTGGAACATACGCCTCGCCCCTCTTTCAGAGCTAGTTTGCTTGTTGCTAGCGGCAAACAGCCCATCTGCCGGCAAGAGCAACCCACAGCATTAGGGAGCGGGTCATTTGTTGATTCTCTCCGCCTCCGCCGGGGTGAGTCAAGAGGGTGCAGCTCCCCCCGTGACGTGGTGTGGGAAAGGGGAGGATGAACGCGTGCAAGGGATTCCCCTGTTTAATTATGAAATAGTGTGTATTTGCCGGAGGCGTGCCTTAGAGCAGGCCTGCGGGGATTAGAAGCTAGGGACGTGACGGTACAATGACTGCGGAGGCTGTAACTGCTTTACCCCTAGGGTGCTACAGATGCTCTCTGGGGTATAAAAACTCCCTCGGGATGTGTACCGCCATTAGCCCTATCCACACCCTCTCTCACAATAACGGCCAACTTTTTTTTATCAACTACTCCAGTTCCCATCGCCTTTTAACTGATTTACGGTTGGATCGTTTTACAGTAGCAAATTCGCACTTGACTCCCCAAATCTCCACATTCACCCTTCTTTCGAGTAATAACATCTGCATCTATTACTTCTTTTTAGATTTCTCCTTATTTCACAGTTAAAACACTGTTTCCCACAATTATTGGAATAGCTGAAAAGAAAGACTCCTTTAATAGCGAAATAAATAAATAATGAAGACCTCTCAGAAAGCATTTTTCCTGGCCAATTTGTGGCCTTGGGAAACCTATGTTGAATTTAGTGAGGCTTGCTTGCACATAGGCAAATCTCTGTTAGCCGTATATGCTACAACACTGACAATCTATTTGTTAATACAACGTTTACTCCAGGGAAAGTTATTAACCAGATAGAAGAAATTACATACGGTAATGAAACTAATAAAACCAGCATGGTTATGGAATAATGTTCTTTTACGAGGATAGTGTTGAAATATTCTTATGAAGTAGGTCTATCTCACACTCATCCATGGCGATAGCCACTAGGCCACGGGGAGACCCGCCATGGATAAGCCTGAGGAAAATAATCGTTGGTCACCTCCATCACATAGGCATTTATTGCCAAATAAGGCTGTCAAAGAGCATGCTTTACAAATATAGTTTTTTTGTGAAGCTCTGACGTTTTCTCTTAGGTTTGACTTCTTATCACCTCAACGGCTTTCTATCTGCATCTCATGATGATATTAATAGTCCCTTCTGATTTTTTTATTTGCGGCTCTAAACAACGAATGATTACCTAATTATTTAGAATTGGTATTCAGAAATGCTCATCACGATTTACATTAATGTTTTGTTAGTCCAATAATCAACCTTCAACCTGATCCAATAATCTTGGAACACTTTCTGTATAAAAAAAAGAATGGAATTAGTAAGTAGGAATGACGAAGGAAATCAAGACGATTGCATGAGTAGGACCCATAAATAAATAAGGAGCAGGAGAGCAGAGATAACTAGACCTTTGAACAAAATTATATTTGTTGTTGATGGTCTCGGCGTTGACCCGTGTCAATATTTAGGCGGCTTGAGTTTGCCTACTGACTGGCCCTCAGAGATAAACCTTTCAATCAATACCTCCATTATTTACTAACTAGTCTCTCCCTCCTATCTCCTCATGACAAACACTACAAATACAAATCTGCTCTTTCAATCATGTAACAAGAGCGCTCTTTGTGTTTGCATAATATTCCTACCAACAAACCAGTTCCCCGTTTTATTGATCCCGTTTTTATCACTTGCTTTCAACAACTGTAGAAACGTCAGTCAACACAAGTTTTGCCAGGAGTTGAGGGACGTGATGGTCTCATAAAACGCTATATAAGTTCACCGGAGGAACGACTGTTTTGCACATTTACAACCCTCCTTAACGCCAAATCTGAAAGATAATGCAGAATTGAATCATTACGGGTCCCACGGTTAATGGTTCCCCTTGCCAACGAATCAACTAGGATGTAAAGACCATGTTGAATATTTGAAATTTGAACTGAAGATGTCTGTCCTCTTTCAAATTCCAAAACCTTAGGAACTTCAGAAGGTAAAGTAGGAAAAGTTCAGAAGGTGCTTTTGTTAGTACATCCATTAAATTCCTTTTTACTGCGAGGTAAGGTATTTCTCCAAGCTGCGCGGGGGATAGCTTAATTTATAAAAGGCACGACCTCATGACCATTTAAATTGTGTCTAATTGTAAGCAAAATTAATGGATTTTAAATACTACAAAGGTGATTTTTCATCACCACAACCAGCACCTATTTTACCTCTATCACCGAAGTTAATCCGTTTGGTTTATAAGAATTTCCTAATTTAAGAAATGTTAAGTAGTTGGGATTCGGCTAAGAAAACATCAATACAATTTTTGTATTATTTCGGCTACTCTTTGGTAGCCTTCGTCTGCAATGCGTGCCGGGGGTAGAGAAAGGCCAACAATTAACAGTTTTTTTTTTTGTTTTTTTTAAATCGTTTATTGGTTTCAAGTTACAAACCCATAACCATTATGAGTAACTAAATGTATGAACAATTAAATACAATTTACAATGCTAAGTTATTCTTCTTAATAAAATGTAACAAAGTGAACAGTCTATGTTGGTTTCCTGCCAAGTAGTACCGATAGTCTGTATCTTCAAGCATTGTCTGCCTCGCTGAGGAGTATCTTCTGCAAGTGTTGAAAATGTGTGCAATGTCTTCTACTTCATTGCAGGTCTTACAGAGCGGGCTGTCGGCAAACTTCATCCTGTGCAGGTAGGCCTGAGTCCTGGCGTGGCCGATCCGCAGCCTGGTCAGGGTGACGATGTCCCGGCGGTGGGGGAGCGACTGTTTGTAAGGTGCAAACCATGGGGACAAGGAGACGATGGGTTGGATGCTGAAGTGATGTCTTCCTTTGGTAGCTGACGTTTCCGAGTACAATAGCTGCCATTCTTCAACGGTATTCATTCTGACCAACCTTATAAAGTCAGATAGCGGCGGAGATGTCATTTCTTCGATGAAGGAGGTGAATGCTTTAGCCAAGGCATCGGCGATTTCGTTGCCTCTTATTCCTATGTGACCCGGGACCCATTGTATAGTAACCTGAGCTGAATGTCGGTGAATGATGGATGCTATGGAGTCTGCAATGTGGTTGGATCTCTTCTGGGTGTGGTAATGTTGGAGTTTTAAACAGCTGGATTTTGAATCTGTGAGGATGACGAGTGGCTTGTCTCTATTGGGTGATTCAATGAAGTATTCCAGTGCTTCAAGCACAGCCCACAACTCAGCATTGTTAATACAAAAATGATTTGAAAGCCTTTTAGTTAATTTTATATTAGAACTACTATCAAAAATTCCTATTCCAACACCTTGGGTAGTTTTTGATGCGTCCGTAAAGATTTTTACATGATTTTCATAGTTATTGTTAATATAGTGTTCAATCTGTGATTTCATTGTTGGATCATTATTATTTTTAGAAAATTTTGAGAGATTGAAATAAATTTCTGGATTTGAATTTATCTGAGACTGAGATTTTGGCTTAGTAGCAATATAAAATTTTGCGTTATTTAAAGATGACAAAATATTTTTAGTCGAAGTAAATTCGTTGAGAATAAGAATTTTGCTTATAAGATTAGGTGAACTAAAAGCCTTATCTATGTGAAGTCTAACAGGATGGGTGGAGTCCACCCAGACCCTGAGGGTATACTTTAAGACTAGCCACTTCCGTCTCAGACTCAGGGGCATCTCCCCGGCAGCTACTTGTAGACTGTGGACGGGTGTAGACTTGAGGCTTCCCATGCAGGTCCTTAACGCTTCAGACTGGACTGTGTCGAGGCGGCGAAGTGTAGACGACGCTGCACCTCCTCCGTAGATCTGGCAACCGTAGTCGAGGTGAGGTCGGACGATGGACTTGTAAAGTGTTAAAAGGATGCTCGGATGTGATCCACATTTAACTCCTGCGAAGATTTTCAAAGAGTTCAGGAGCCTTGCAGTCTTGTTGATTACTTCATTACAATGGAGCTTGAAATTTAGCTTGGAATCCAGGAACATGCCGAGAAATTTTATATTATTTGTTAGTTTGATTTTTTTGTTACGGAAACAGAAGCTAAATTTAGTAAGGTCTATTTTTTTCCTCGTAAATGGTATGAGTTTAATTTTTTCGTTGTTGAATGTTAGGCCTAAATTCTTAAGTTTTACATGAATGCTGTTTAAAGTGACTCCTAATGTTTTTAAACAAATTTCTAAAGAATTTTCCAAAATTAGTACCATGAAATCGTCTGCGTATTGTAGAATAGTGATATTACTACTGTTTAGTTTGTGTAGACCAGCTGTGTATATATTGAAAAGCAAAGGAGAAATTGGGTCTTCCTATGGTAGTCCTCTATCCGATTCCATCTCTACAAGTCCTTCGTCCGTCTTCACAATGTAGGTCCGCTTGCTGAGATAGTTGTAGATCCATCGGGTGATGTCTGACGGAACTCTCATCGTTACTAGTTTCTTTGTTAAGGTGTCCACTCTGACCATGTTGTAAGCATTCTCGACATCTACAACACATCCTAGTATGACTTTCTTCTGAGCGTAGGCGTCAGTCACTTTCAACTGCAAAATCTGCAGGGCGTCTATCGTGGATCTCCCTTTCCTGAAGCCGATGCAGTTTTGATGCAGGAGTGAATTTTCTTCTATGAACCATTCTAGTCGGTTCTTCAGCACGGAGATAAATGTTTTGGCTATAGTTGAAATAAGAGCAATGGGTCTGTATGAGGACAAGAGGTGATCAGGTTTATTAGGCTTTATTACCGGGCATATTTCTATTTTCCTCCAAGAATTAGGCACTGAACATGTGTTCTTGAGGTTATTAAAAGATGTCGTAAGAATTTTTTTAATATTTTCAGGTAAGAGCTTGATCATCTTGAAGGTGATTTCGTCGAGCCCTGGTGCAGAATGCCCCTTAAATTTTAGGGCAGCGTCGATTTCACATTCTAGAATTTCTCCCGAGTTTTCAAAATATTTAAAATCTATTGGTTGGAGGATATTTGGTCTAGAGACTAAATTTTGCTGTACGAACTTTGATGCATTAGCTTTATTTGCTCTTATTAAATTAATTTTGGGGTTGAATTTTCCTTTCATGATGTTGATTTTATGCCAAATATTGTTGGTATTTGCGTCTTCCATAAATGATTCCCACGCTTCCCTCTTCGCTTTCTTAATAGTGTTCTTGAGTTTGGTTGTGGCTTTCTGAACAGCTAAAAAATTGACTGGAGTAGGATTACCTAGAAATTCTTTGATTGATTTATTTTTGGCAGAAACGAGTGACCCTATAGCGTCATTCCACCAAGTCTTAGGCCGGAACGATCGTTTCCTTATTGGCTTGATACGGGGTATTGATTTTTCGGCTGCTTCATTAATGATTGCGGCTACAGTTTCAACATCGAAAGGTTCCTGGTCTAGTTTGAAACTGGCAAATTCCTCTACATATTTATCCTCATTGATCTTTTTGAAATTTCTTCTTCCCTGGCTAAAGACGGACTCCCGTGATTGAAGAGTGAGCGACATGATGATAGGTAGGTGATCACTGCCGATGTAGTCAGCGCTGGTAGTCCATGTCAGTGAGAGACCCAAATCTGGAGTGCAGAGTGACAGGTCAATGGCGGATCTAGAAGTTGGTATCGCCGGAGGCTTGGGCAGCCTGGTCGGGCTTCCGTCGTTCATCAAGATGAGTTGGCTGCTTGAGATAATGTCATGGAGATGACGGCCGCGACTGCAGGTGTTGTCACTGCCCCATGAGCTATGGTGAGCATTGAAATCTCCGCAGAGGATGGTGCTGATGCTGGACTGATCCGCGAGGTCCACGAGTCTCTTGAGGTCACTCTTTGTCACAGGCTTGTTAGGTGGCAGGTAGGCATTGATGACTGACAGCTTGGGAACGGTGTTAGTAATGGTTGCACCAACAAGTTCAGTGTTGCCAATCTTCGGAAGATTCATTCTCTCCCACTTGAATCTTTTATGAATTAGGAGAGCAACTCCCCCATATCCATCGTCTCTATTTTCTTTCAGAATGAAATACTGTGAAGAAATATACTGTTTTGAGGATTTAAACCATGTTTCTTGAATTGCAGCTACATCAATTTTTAATAGGGCTAGCATGTTCATAATTTCAGAAAATTTATTGTTGGCACTTTCCACGTTCTGTTGTAAAATATTGATATTTTGGAGCTTTAAATACTGAATCATTTGTAGGAGTTTATAAATCTAAATTGTATAATTTGTTTTTTTCTTTAATATTATTTTCTAAAGCCAATTGATTTTTATTTAATGAATCTGTAACAATCTTGAAGAAATTAGCGATAAATTCTTCACTCTGACTAGATAGATTGTTAATGATTTCAAAAATTTTAGCAATGTAAGTATTTCCTTGAGAGGATGGAGGATAGGGATTCATTGTGATAGGTTGAAGTGGGAGAGAAAGTTGATTGTCTTCTTGAGAGATATCTTTAAGGTGTTTTTCTGGGAGTCTAGAAGAGTTGGTAGGGACATATTTAGTTTTGGTGTACCTGTAGCTAGTTTTTGGTATGTTTTCAGATAAAGATGGAAAATTTAAGTCTTTAGATGGAAAAGGTGTTTTAGCAGCATTAGCATAAGAACTGGGAGAGATTGCTTGGTTTTGCTTTTTATTATATAGCTCCTTGTATTTCTCGCAGTCCCTACTCGTAGCTTGATGGTCCTTCTTACAGTGTAAACAAGTAGGTACCTCAGCTGTACATGGGTTGCCCGGGTGTTTCCCTCCGCATCGCTCACAGGTCTGCAAGGTAGCCCTACACTGGGGTGTGGAATGGTTAAAGCGGAAACACTTCCTACATTGAGTCGGGTTCGGGATGTAAGGGCGGACCTCACAACGGGCGCCGTATATGTAGACATACTGCGGAAGTGTCTGGGAGTCAAAGTTTATCACACAAGTCTGAAGAGGGAAGACTTTAGCAGGGTCATCACGGTCTTTCTTTATCATCCGTCTCACAGACATTACTGCTACTTCAGATTTTATTCCATGTTGAATGTCGGAATCACTTAAGCCAGTATCGACTCCTTTAATTATTCCAGTTTTTTGAGTAAGGAAGGATGGAATATAAGCGAATAAATTGTGATCAGATAAAAAAGGCAAATTTTTAAAATTATTGGCAATTTTGGCCTGATTAAATTCTATTTTCATTCTATTTAGGCCTATACATTTTATATTTAAAATAGATTTTTGAATTTCGCTACCAGATGATTTAAAAATAATTTTTCCAAAACTCATAGGATGCATTTTTCCAATATTTTGATTTTTCCCCTCGACATAAACAAAAAAAGGTCCATTATCAGTATTTTTAAAGGCGTTATTTTGTAGGAGATTTATTTTTGAAGTTAAATTAGCACTGATATTATTCATATTACTTGTTTTATTGACCTCATGATCATTGGTAATCCTTATCTTGTTGAGAGGATTGTTTATTTGGCCAGCTGATCTCTTTAGGTTAGGTTGTTGTTGAAGCTCCTCGGTAGAGGTTATGCCAGGTGACTCTGGGCAAGGTGGCCCCTTGCCTATGATGTTATCTACTTCCATCACTATGGAGATTTTGAGATCTCCAACACAGGGGTTCCTAACCCCTTCAGAATGGTTTGCACCTTACAAACTAAGTTATAATAATTATTTGCTCACCAATACTTCCAAAAATCTTCTTATTCTTGAGGAAAACAATTAAGGAAATACTCCGACACAAAATTTTCAAGAAAATATCACTATTTTTATGTTAAATTGAAACAACAGCACAGAAAAAAAATTAGGCAGCTATGCATCTATGTCTACCAAACAGCTGATTGATGAATTAACAGTTTATGTCACCATCGTGAAAACATACTAAGGGTTTTTCTCTACCCCCTGGCAGTCATTGCTGACAAAGGCTACCAAAGAGTTGCCGAAACGTCCTTCATAGAGATTTTTACAAGAATCGTATTGATGTTTTCCTAGCCGAATCCCAACTATTCCCTGACTACTTAACACCTCGACGGCTAACTATCTACACCTCATTAAAAAATGTTACTAGAATTCCGTTATACGAGAAAACCGTTATATGATCTATTTCAGAAATAAAATCGAAAAGGCAGATGTTTCAATATCCGGTTATTCCTTCAACTGCCGCATGAAATGATATTGGTAGGATTCCCCCTTCTAGTTGTGGAAGCTACCGGTTGGATGCGCCACTCCAACTTCTCCCCTCCTCATCTCCGTTGGAAAAAATCAATTCGTTTGCCGACGGCCGCAAAACGCCCCGGTAGGGAGAGAAGTGGATGTCGTTTCCTTCTCTCCTCGTTTATAGCTAATTGGAGTTCCGCCCCACTGGCTTCCTATAGCTTGATTTCTAATCGATCCAACTTCCTATACTTATCGGCTACGGTTCTGTCAAATGGTTATTTACAATATTCTCCTTTCAGATATATAGTATTCTTCTGATATATTTCCAGATTTCTATTTATACGAATGGTCTGCATTATCCTGCCACCGCATGCTCCCAACCAGTGATCTGCCTATGCGTTTATTGTGAAGATGTTTTGGTGGGGAATCCTTGGGCGTAATATGGAACATGGCTAAGAATCTGGTTTTCTGGGATGGTGTTTTATAAGACCAAACTTTCATTTCACTGCTGTTTCTATGGGCTGTTTCTTTTTGTAAATTTTAGCCTTGTATTCAGTCACTATATGAGGCGATAAGTTCATTTTTTCTTCTACAACTGACCTTAATATTTCTTCATCCAAGAGAGTGCTCTTTCTTCTACAGCAATACCGATGACCGATCATATTGCTAATCCTTCTTCATTTTGTATATTGCGATGCATAGCGTGCTCGACCATCTGCAATTAGAAGATTGCAACGTAGCTGAACGAACCAATATCTTTGACGTAAAATTATGTTAATGACGTTTATTAGTAAAAAGTCACCATTTTAGCAACGTCACTAATGTCTAAATAAATAGTTAAATACCTAAAATGCACCATATATTATTAACTGTTTTTATCTTCTTTACTTTTAATAATTAATTACCACTTAAAACTTTGGATATTTTATTCCGCCTTTGATTTTCCATTACTTATTTTTTTAAATTTCATCACATTTAATTATTGACATTTAATCATCACATCCCAGAATTAATTCTAATATAATGTATTAGAATATTATATTCTATTATTAGGCGATACACGTCTCCTTAGGGAGAAAACCTGCTTATTTATGTTGCTGAGCTGATGACACATTGCGGATGAGCCGATTAGGAAAGTCCACGTTTCACAACCCATAAAAAGATTTGGAGTTTTTAATAGAGCATTTCTCTTCGAACGAGAATAAGTATACAAGGTGGAGTGTGTAATTTTCGTTTACAATTTGCTACTGTCAGTTATTGTGCTTTTTTGCCATTAGGCGCCTAAAATACCTCTATTCTCTGTGAAGTCTCTGGAAAAAGTCGAGAATAAAATTGGTTTATCAGTGAAGGTCTTTCCAAAAGTAACGAGAAACTAATTTTTTTTTTCAAAGGACACTAGTAATAAGTTATGGAAACGCGCAAGGATTGCATAGCTCCTGCGAGTCGGGCTTCTTTCCAGTAATGAATCGTCTACTTATGACTTGGATTGGAGGGAATAATATGAGACAAAACATTTTCGCTGAAGGCATTTTAAGAGGAGTATCGAGTAGAGTGAAAGATCGCCATATCCTGGTGTAGGATGGAGAGGTAGATAGGATTAGATAGAGAACAGCCGAAGGAAGGTGGACCTAAAAGTGACAAATGTGAGGGGCAAGGGATTGAGGTGGCTGGCCAAATCCTATTACCTCGAGTCCTTTGAGGGTAACTAGCTTCTTCTACCTCTACGATTTTTGGGGGGATTTAATTAGCGAAATCCTCCCTATCCTTTCCCCCCTGTGGCTTCTCTCTCCCTTTCTTTTTCCCCCATTTTCTCTCAATCCTCCTAACTTTTCTTTCCCTCGCCCTCTCACACACACTGTCTGCAGTCTTTCCAACGGCTAATGTCTTAGTCTCGTTCCTTTCTGTTGCAAGCTTAACTTCCTCTCCACTTTTATCAACTCTCTGATAAATATATGTTCTTCAAGCCTTCTGTTCCCCTTGTTTATTGTCCCATGGGCGTATATAAGGGTAATGTTTCATAAAAATCTTAAAAATAAATTAAATAAGATCACTTAGTTAATAAAAAATAGTTTATTTTAGGCGTAATAGCGTTTTAGTTGAATAAAACTATTCCAAGTTCTAAATTTTTCATATTCCATACCCCGGAAATGGTCTCAGCCCCCCCCCCGAAATTTTCCCAGGCCCTCCCGAAATGATTTCCTATATACGCCCATATTTGGTCACAGAAGATAGGAACAAAGGGCAATGATTTCATTTTTATTGAAACCTACAGTATCTGACCCTAAGTGCCCTCGTGGCATGTCACGGGTAAATATCTTGCATATAATTTAACTAACTTAATCAATTTAAGTTAGTTAAAAATAGATTACAAACTCCCGTGGAATATCAATCAATCAATCAATCAAATAATTTATTTGTTTTTGAGAATGTATCCCATACAAATAGAATGTGCATTTTATAATATTTACATTGACTAATTCCAAAAATCCCCCGCACCAAAAAAAAAAAAAACATTACAAACATAAATTAATTTAAAAATATATACGTATATATAAATATATTTATGATATATATAAATATACATTAATATTTGTTTGTTTAAACATTAATTGGATTTATTCTTCTAACATAAATGTTGTGAGGTTAAGACTCCTGATAGTGTAGTGGAGTAGAGCCCTGATGGTTGACATGTCGGTGGTATTGAGAATCTGATAAAACTCTTCTGTTGATTTATTGATGAAGTTGGGAAGATAATATGTCCTGTAGGGTGAATAGATTGGGCAACAGCAATAGAAATGTTGTAGGGTTTCATTGGTCTCATGGTTACAAATATTGCATGGATCTTGTGGTGTTAATTGGTGAGAAGTTCTATGATATGGAAGTCTGATAAATTGTATGCTGGCTGTTCGAATTTGAGTTAGATGATTCTGCTGTGGATAAGTGAGTTTCATCTGTAGATGTGGTTGTGGTCTATGCTCTGGGTTATAAATCGTTGAACCTCCCGTGGAATAGGTATTTTTAATTGTTAACATTCCTGCACATCACTTTCTATTTAATTTTCCTAAAAATGATCAACATCTCTATGCGAAACACGTTTTCTAAAGTTAACATTGTGTAATAATAGAGGACTGTCCGGAATGTGAAAGAATGTTCAGGCAACAAAATGCACCTCGGAATGTTTCAGAGGCTCTTAAATATTATCAGCAAACGATAGACAAAATTATACAACTCCTAAAAATCTGCAGTATATATAAAATGCTATAAATAAAAAATAATATAAAGAGAAAAAATAAAAAACAAGGGAGAAAAATAAATAAAATAAACTGTCTACGCAAGCGGAAATGGATTTTACATGTGCATTGTGTTCGGATAAGTATGAGAACTTAATGAATAATATATAATAACAACAAATACAAATATGTAACAGAAATAAATAGATTATAGAGTGAAATAACCTTGCAGTTACACCCCCAAATAAATTTGCACCCTACTCTACCCTATGTAATTTTGCTTTTCTTGATATTTTTAATTTTGTGTAAATATTGCTTTTACTTTTATTTATTCATTTCATTTTTTACTTGAGGGTGTTCACTATAAATGGAAGGCCTGATTGCCTTTATTGCGGTGCTCCAATAAATTTATAAGTAATTGTCAAAAGTACCTTCAATGCCCCGAGCTTTCTTTCCTTAGAGCGTACTGCCTATACTGAATACGGTTAGAAAAAATTGACATGTACCGAGAATGTGGCTCAAATTGTACAGCCCTCAACTCGTGAACCTGTGCTCTGAACCGTAGATTTTATCTATTACTGTCGTCTTTCAGGGGTACCACTTGGTTCTGAAGTTTCTTAAATACATTTCTGTCCTCGAAGTCCGTTCAGAGAAAAATATGATTTGAACCATGATCCTCCAGTTTTACGCTCCGGTGCCTTGCCAATTTACACTACTAGGCTTCCTATCATTGCATGGCAAGTTAATGCTCCTAAAGGAACACTCCGTGCCGAAGGTTGTGGGTTGATTCCCACTTGGGAGAGGGGTGGCTTTTCTTTCAAAAAAAGTTAACTTGTAGATAATCCGCAATATATATATTTGTAATTTATTAATGGTAGTTAAAAATATAAATAAACATCTGAACATAAAGGGTTTCTAAGTGATTAAACTACTTTATAAAGCACAGGACGTTCTGCGCTCTCAGTATTTTAAATGTTTCAAATGTTTAAGTTTTAGAAACATTTTTTTCACTTTTCTTATATACTAACGGACTTCATATCTCAGCATATCTAGTTAATTCATCTAAAAGAGCGACAACTTCGAATGGACTGTTTGTGGGGGGTGATGACAGGTTATCAAATATGTATAATGCAAACGTAACAAAGGTTTTCTTAGGTGGTCACCTATTAACCTAAGAAGCCATATCGCTTATTATCTTAATTTTTTTTTTTTTTTGATTGAGAAGATATGGTCGACCGTTCAGAAGTAGGAAGCGTTAATCGTCGGGGATTCGGTCAATGTTCTTATTTAATAAAACCACATTTTATTCTTAAAATGTATTTTTATTACCGCCTGGGGGTATGGGCGGTAATAAAAATACATTTTAAGTATAAAATGTGGTTTTATTAAATTAATTTTTTTTTAATATACTCCAAAATATTATCTACTTAAAGAGAGAGAGTAATTATAGAAATCCACAACAAATGATTGGTATAATTAGATTCCCGAACAAATGAAGGATTTTCCTGAAGAGGTTTGATATCGGAAAGCACTAGCGTGCTTAGCTGAAACCTGGAAGGATTTAGAGAGGATTGGCAAGGACATATTAGCGAAGCGAGGAGGGTTAGATAGACCTTGAGGTGTAATTTCCGAGGCTATGGGGTGGAGTGGGGGATGAGGAGTAGAGGGAGGGGGGGAATTTAGGAGGGAGTGGAGGAAAACTCATTTAATTAATACCCGGAGGTTGGAGGAGGGGAGGGTAAACAGCGGCTAGTAATTGGACTAATTATCGAATTAGAGGGCGGAGAGAACTGTCCTGCCCTCTGCAGGCAGCTTCGTGTTTAATTAGGATCTTCCATTGCAACTTATCGCTACTGGCAGGCTACTATCGCTTATCTCGGGGGTCGCTGTAAGGAAGTCACGTGTTTATCTCGCGAGTCGCTGTAAGCAAGGGACTTGTGTGTACCCGAAGTCGCAGTAAGCAAGGGGCTTGTGTATCTCCGACGTCGCTGTAAGCAAGGGAGTTGTGAGTCTCCGAAGTCGCTGTAAGCAAGGGACTTGTGTGTTTCCGAAGTCGCTGTAAGCAAGGGGCTCGTGTATCTCGTAAGTCACTGTAAGCAAATAACTTGTGTAACTCGAAAGTCACCGTAAGCAAAACACTTACCGGCAAGCTCTTTGGTATAGTGGCCTAGCTGATGAAGGAATACCTCGTTAATGTTTAGGAAACCACAGATAAGTGTGAGGAAAATTATCCTTGGTCACCTCCAGGTTATCAGCCTTGGTCGTCTTCCGTTATCACCTGGGTATTTATTACTGAAGGGAATGCCGGAATGTTCGAAATATAGACTTCTCTGAATATCTAACGTTTTCGCTTTGCCAAATCAGAACCATTGCTTGAGTTCTTAGAACCTCAAAGGCTAACTATCTTCATCTCATTACGAATGTATTATAGTCAGGTGTTTGATGTTAGTGTAGTTCGTTGTATTTTTATTTTATTTCTTAATATTCAAGTGTAGCAATACTTATTAAAGAGATGTGAGATGTATAGTCAATTATGCTAATGATATAATAAAATATGTTGGCCGATGTGTTGGATGGAGTGTGATTGAAGCAAATTGTTTGAGGGACGGTGGTTAAAGCGACACCCCCAGAGTAATAAATGGAGAGACTCTGGTGAGGGTATATTTTATTTCCCCCCTAGACCCTCGAGTCGGGGTAAGGAGTATTGATCCGAAAACCGCTTTATCCCCTCCCTCCCGACACATGCGGTCTACACCACCCCCTCCCCCCAGTAATCTGATCCCCGCCCCTTCCTCAGCAAACAACCCCCCCCCCGTTCCCGCTCTCTCTCGGGAGCCGACGCATTAATTTTACACCCCCCAGCACCCGACGTCATACTTCACACCAACCCCTCCAATTACACTTCTCACCCCTTCCCGCAACTCCTTAACTTTTCACCTCCCCACTCGGTCGCTTGTTACTCCCTTCTTCCCCCCCCCCCCCCCCGACAAAAAGGTGCTTTCAAAGCTCGGCAAAAAAATATTAATAAGCTTGTCAGCCCTGCGCCCTTATTTTCCTCTCATCTTCTATCTTTCATGTTCATCCTCTTCCCCCGTTCTACCCAACAGAGGCAAAAAGAATGGCTTTTTCTGGCACCTCCTTTTTTTTTTTTTTTCATTTGTCTGTATAAATTCTCCCTTTGAAATAAAGAATATTAATTTGTCGCTGAGTTGTTGGTTATTTTACCTCTCTGTAAATAAGTAAATTAGCCATTGTTAGCTTTATTTTATGAGACTTCATATCTTCAGTTCTATTAGGCTGAAGAATAATTTTAAAATGGCTATTAAGTTATTTCCTAAAATTGATTAAGCCTATTTCTTTACAATCATTATCCTTTTCACAAGCCTTAGATTTTCAATATACCTACAATGTGTATAGCGGACATTTTTATGGAAAGTGTGTATTATACCAATTCGGTTCGAAAACATTATTTTATTCTAAAACCAACTTTGGGAGCTTTGGATGAATACTGTGATTCTAAAACTTTACCGCTCTTTTAGCACATTTTGGTATTGCTACAGCTCCCAAAATGTTCTAACATATTTCACAAATCTTCATATATCGTGCCTACTGATATATATACATATATATAAGCATCTCAAATAATTCTCTCGTAACAAAAAACAGTGCAATATGATTGCGGATTAATCTCCGAAACTTCCACTCCAGACAATTATTAATGTGCCCGTTAGGGGCGTATAGAGCCCGTTTAAGTTGAGTCTGTTTTGTAAGGGAAGGGTTCTCGTGCACGTTTTCCTCTTTCACGCCCCCTCACCACAAATATCAAACAGACTAGCCTATAGACCTTTTCTAGACAGCCGTTCGCTTTATTTCCAAGGTGCCCAAAGTACTGATAGCCCCCTAGACTGTCACAATGCCCCTCCCCAATTTACCTTTGGACCCGTAATACCCCTCACGAAAAGCTCCATCGTACCCTAGGGGGTGGTACCGCCTTCGTTGTGAATCAATGACCTAGCACGACAGGAATAATCTCATACTGGAAAAACGTAGATCTCGATTATCATTACAACATCCCCTGCATTTGTGTGCGATTTATTAAAGTATTTTTCCTTTTAACACAGCTGGTAAACCGATTTTGCTAGATTATAAAGTCTTCCAATCGTTTGTTGCGATAATATTGTATGCCGAGATTAGAGCCGAAAGAACAAATATTTGTTCGCTAATGTGGTAACGCATGTATATAATTTTTAATGGGGATCATTTCTCTCAACTTCGACCTTGTCACAGCTGTTAGATGTCTCAAGGATCACTAATTTTTACCAATGCATTTTTTTGGGGAATTGGCGTCGAAGAGTGCTACTTGAGCCATGGTCTTAACCACTAGCGTGTATAGAAAATAGGGGAAATCCAGGCATTTGGGGTTTAGGAAAAATTGTAAATATTTGAGTGCAAAATGGTGGGTTTTAAGGTCCTCTGGACACCTAGTAGACCAGGGTAAATGTAGAAGACATTTTTTGTTGTTCTAGGCTTTTTAACTTAAAATATTCTCAACAAAACAAAATTTCGGGGGGGGGGGAGTTGTAGCCCTCTCAGCCCTCCCTTATGTACGCCCATGGTTTTAACCAAGACGTTTTTTTTCGTTCCCCGGCAATTCCACATTGCTACATTTCTTGAGTGTCAAGCATTTATTTTAACTATCAAATTAACGATATTTCGAATTATCGTAGATCTGAAATTGTATAAACCTTGTTAGAGCTGTTCGACGTCCATAGGAACAGCAATTTTTACTAAAGTGTGTTTTTGGGAATGCGCCGTGGAGTGCTGTGGTCTTAGGCAAGTCTTATTTTTCGTTCCCTGGCACTTCCACATGACTACGTTACAAGCACTTATTTTAACTATAAAATTAATGATATTTGGAATCATCTTACATCTGAACCTCGAAACTGCCCTCATTATTTTTCTGTATTCCTCCGAGCGAAGGAAGATACTAGAGCTGAGATTTTTAAATCCCTACTGGTAGGAAGGATGAAGAAGTACTTGGGAAAGAAGAGGCAAAGCTACTTAGACGTCTCTAGATAGGCAAGTAATTGACTGGCTCCCAAGTCGGAGTGGTTTCCCGTGTACCCGACGTCCGAGGCCCAGAAAACTTTTTATCAGCCTAAACTCTCTCTCCCTTCATCTTGCCTTTTCCTTTTTCACTTTTCAAGAAGCTCTTATGTCGCCAACTTTACCTCTCAGTCAACGGCGAAAAGGCTCCTTTCTTTTCCCTCTATACAACTTGTACTCATTTCCACCGACTTATACTTCAACAGTTTCTACTTCCTTCCGCCTTTTTGTTTCTTCTACTCCGTCACACTCCATTCGCTTATCTCTAATGTTGTTATTCCCTGTAGGTTTATAGACCGTGTAAATCCCGTATGATTAAAATTGATGGGTAATCTTTTTGTTTAATGCATGACTTTCGGTTTTCTTATACGTCAGATTCAGAATGTAAGTAGCATTTGTACGTAAACAAATATTCAGATCGTCAAACCAGAAGAAAAGAGGTTGTGTTGGCCACTCACAACACATGTCCAGAGATGAACCACCCAACTGTATAAGCTGTGAAGTCCTCCTCACGGTGGAATGCATTCCTACTAACTGCTTAGCGTATCAATTTGTAAATCGATTCAAAATTAATGGCACCTTAGACGAAATTCTAGGAGATTATCCAGAAAAAATCATTAATCTGTTTGAAGATACTACAAGTTTAACTGATAAAACTTAAATAAATCTGTATTTTGTTGATACCCAATATTCTCTAATATCATCCTATAGTAATTGTAAATTATACTCTTCAAATGTCTCCGTAATTGTATTTTTTATTAATTGAGTTCTTCAAGCCTGAAATATGCGTATAGGACTGACAAAATAATCTAAATTTAGGTCGGAAGCGTTGATCGTCGGGGTTTCGGTCAGTGTTCTCATTCAATAAAACACATTTTATTTGCTAAAATGTATATTTTTTGCCGCCAACGTTTCGGCTTGCTATGCAAGCCATCTTCAGGGCTGTAAAAACATATATTGTATAACAATGGTAAGGTCATAAAAAAAAGGCTAGAAACATTAACATAAATATGAGTACCTATATGCTTGAAAATATAAATATAAATATATATATATGTATATATATATATATATAAATATATACATATATATATACATATACATATACATATAGTATAATAATATCAATATAAATAAATATACATGTATATGGTATCCAAGAGAATACAGTAAGTCCTTTATCTTTACAGCCGTCCCTCTTTCCTTACTCCCAGGTCGACTTCTCCCCACCCCCTCACCCCCATCCTCTCCTGTCTAGCCCTGGCCCAATCCTTCCCTGTACCTGCAATATCCATCGGCAAGTCCTTTATCTTTACCGCGGTCTTTACCCTCCGTCCTTACTCCCAGCTCCACTTCTCTCCACCCCCTCCCCCCACCCTCTCCTGTCTAGCCCTGCCCCATCCTTCCAGTCTTCAGAAATGTTCTCTTCTTGAAACGGGACAGTTCTCAATCCTCTCAATAGGTATGTTACTATGACACTTGTTACTGGTTTCTCTTGGATACCATATACATGTATATTTATTTATATTGCTATTATTATACTAAATGTATGTATATATATATATATACATATATATATATATATATATTTATATTTATATTTTCAAGCATATAGGTACTCATATTTATGTTAATGTTTCTAGCCTTTTTTTATGTCCTTACCATTGTTATACCATATATGTTTTTACAGCCCTGAAGATGGCTTGTATAGCAAGCCGAAACGTTGGCGGCAATAAATATACATTTTAGCAAATAAAATGTGTTTTATTGATTAAGAACACTGACCGAAACCCCGACGATCAACGCTTCCTACTTCCGAACGGTCGACCATATCTTCTCAATAAATTTAGGTCGGAGCATTAAGGGCCAGTGAACGTTTTCTAGTGTTTGTTTTTTATGATTTCAGAAGCTACATGAATTTATCAATCCATTTAATTTGACAGAATAAATGAGCAAGCCTTTTTTTTTTTTTTTTTTAAATGTTTGTGATACAGCTTTCCTTATATCAATGAGCAGAGGCCATGTACAATGTGTGCTTAAAATCATTTTTACGGTGCGTTTCATCTGCCGTTCTAACCACAGGGTGCAACCCATCCTAGCCATCCACAGTGGATCAGCGAATTGGGCGAGCCGTTAGATGAAAAAACTCGACCTACCACAAGCGGAACTCGAACCCGAATATCCTTCAGAATACGCTATCCACCCTCCAAAAATCATGGGCGTATATTAGGGGGGGGGCTGAGGGGACTGCAGCCCCCCCAAAGCGGTAAAAATGTGCCATTAAAACCTTAAAAATAAATTAAATTAGACCACTTAGCTCAGAAAAAATAATATTTTTTGGGTGTAATAACGTTTTAATTGGCTAACTATTCCAAGTTCTAGATTGTTAATATCCCATAACTCCCAAATGCTTTCAGCCCCCCGAAATTATCTTCTATATACGCCCATGCCAAAAATATTCCTTTTTTGGACGCTTAAGTAGAATAGGTATCTAAGTTGTCTTCCAGCAAAAATAGAGTACTTATTCGAAGCATTCCCAAATGGCACTAGGGAAAAAATTATATTAAAACTGGCTAAGATACGTCAGACCTTTTCTCGGGCAATAGAGTCGAAAAACAGAAATACAGGAGATTATGTTGAATAAATAAAACTCATTTCCAATTCCTGGTAGTCACTTAGACCTAATCGCAAATTCTGTTCTCTCCTAATATATATTTTAAACATACGAAATATGATCAATATCTCATGTGTGATATCATCTGTCAATAAATGTGTAGTTACTCCACCATATTGAATATAATACAACATAGAATTTCTAAGAATATGTTGGGTATTTATAATTAACGTACAATGATATATGTGTTAAATGTGTGTGAAATTAATTACAGACTAATTGTATGCTATCATTATATATTAACCCTCTTGTTCCTATTTGAAAATGTAAATATTAACTAATTATGCTGTCATTGTATCTGTTAGATTAGCATTGTCGGAGTTTGAGATGTCATTCCATCTGATTGACGGGCAAGTTAGAGTTTCTCTCTCCCACCCCTAATTAACAAGGCTAAAGTGCTCAGTTTATTATTCATTGGGAGAAATAATATTTACTAATAACAAGCCCTTGTTGCTTCGTTGAATGTTAATTACAGATTGGTTTATTATGGATCATTTATTAGCTGCAAGAGAAAATTTGAAATTCTAATCAATCAGTTTTTTTTTTGTTACCCATTTTTTTTCAGGCGGAAGGTCAATAAAAGAGAATTAACAAAGTCAATTAATTTTATTTGTTCTCGCTCTACATGTTTCACACCTCAGGTGCCTCTTCAGGAGCCAAACTCAATAAAATAAAACTTACAGCCTAATTGTATTAAGGTGATCCTTCCCGTACAATGGCCACATCCAATATGAGGTTACTATTACTACCTACTTATAGTGTCAATCAGCTGTGTAAAATCGATCATCCAGAAAAAGATAAGTCCATTATGATAAAATATTTTTTTTTATTTTTTTTTTATCTAGTGACAAAATCTAAAAAAAAATATTTTATTATAATGGACTTCAAATTCCAACCTACCGTGTAGAAAAAAAATCAAAAATGAAGTGACCGACGATTTATACCGTTCTTTGTGCAGTGCTTTAATAAATATATGTTCATTTTGTCAAAGCTCAATTCTGTTGTGTGTATGCAGGTGAAATTTGGTGCTTTAAATTGTATTCCTTTTTTTTTCTTTTTTTTTTTTTACGGCTTATCAAGAGCACGTGGTTTTCCACTGCGGTCAACCACCCAAGTACAGACCATGCCCGACGCATTGTCTGATGCCAACGTTGGGTCATCGTTTCTTAATACATTTCTTTTGGGAAAACTACTATTTTTAACCTTCTTGTTTTATTCGATAATTTTAATGTCTTTAATTATAGGACATTGGCCTCTGGCATCCAAAATGTTTTATAACTGTACTAACAATCATTTACTATGCCTTGTTTGGTAGGCTATTCTAGCTCGAATAAAATATGCACTACAGGAAACAAAACTATTCACGACAATAAAAGATACTACAAACAAAAACAATAATATATAGTGACTGACTAAACAAGTGATAAGGTAATTTTTTAAAATAAAAAGCCAAGTGTTTTTTTATAGTGGGACGCTCATAACAGTCTGAGAATTATTTAGCGTAAACGTTTATTTATGCGGGCTGTAATAGATAAAGCCACCAGCATTGCTTGCCTGGGTGTGTCTTGTTTATCGCAGGATGGCGTTCTCACTTCAACTCAGAGCATTACTTCAGATCGACTCGAACTCTCAGCTTTTTTTTCCATATGACGCTTATATCTGGTTGAATTAGAAAGGATGAAAATTAATTCAGAATAATAATAAAATAACGCTGAACTCTAATCTTAGAGCCAGTGGGGAGACCCACCATGGGTAAGTCTGAGGAGCATTATCCACGGTCACCTCCATCGCATTGGCATTTATTGCTGAAGATGGCTGCCAAAGAGCATGCCGAAACGTTCGAAATATAGGTTTTTCTTGAGTTCCAATAAACGAAAATGGTACCAAAAATAGAAAAACAAGAACTACGCCACATATTGTCTTAGTAGTTGTGCACTGGTATTTTCTTGACCTATGTGAGCTGAAATGTAGACACTTCTAGTTGACAACCCGCGTCAGTGTGTCATAGAGTCGACGTCAAAGGCAGTAGTTACTTCCCTACTTGGAGGGAGGAGAATCGCTGACACTAGCCTATATACAAAAAAAATTCGGGGGGGGGAGGGCTGGGTTCACCTAGGCATTTGAATTGCAGGCAAAATTCAGGTGAGTTTAAGGACCTATAGTAGACCAGGGTAAATCTAGAATTCATTTTTCGTTGCTATAAGCTTTTTTTACATGAAATGTTTTCAACAAAACAAAAAAAAAATTTGGGGGGGGGGGCGCTGCAGCCCCCTCAGCCCCATCTTATATACGCCTATGATCGCTGAAATCTATATAGATCCGAAATATTTGGCTTAGCTGAAAATGTAGAGGATAAACAAAAGGGTTTGAAAGTTTAATGTAACGAATAAGAAATAATGATTAAGGTAGTTGGAAAAGCGGTTTTAGAGATCTAAGGAGGTCTGAGGATGAGGATGAAAGAGTTAGCTGCTGCTAATTCTGCTCTCAGCTCAATTACAATAAGTAGGCAGGGAGGGACGAGTCTAAATTAGGCAAGAGTTGGTCCTGTTTCTTCAGCCCTGATGTATTGTCTGGACCAAGGGCCTTTGTCGCTCTCTTATAAAGTGGTCCTTAATTAAACGGCTGCTCCCAGCCAGCTCTTCCCCTCGCCTATCCCGTCCTTCTCCGCCCACCGACCCCAAAATGTTTCTAATTGCTTGCCCTCGCTCCTCTGGGGATTAATCCACCAAAATCTGTATAATCACGTTAATTGCCCTTTTAATTGTTTCTGTATTGTGACAAATGTTAGCCCGCCACTACACTGTTTTTGTTAATTAAAACCATTCTCTCTCTCCCTCTCTCCTGATTACCCCTTTTTCAATGTTTACCTTTTTTATGTTGCTTTTTTAGTATGTGTTTTTTCTACCGTATTGACTGAATCTTTCTCTTTGTCGTTAAATTGGTGCTTGTACAATATTCATTATTTTTATTCGGATTGTTTTGGTTGGAAACGTATTGCATTGATTTTGATTTTTCATTGGCCGTTTTTAGAATATTCCAAAGGGGTGTAGATATTGCGTTTGCGCTCATTTCACATGAAACATTTCTCTTAATTATTCATCGATATCACCTACGAGTTACCAAAAAAGTCCCTCATTAAAATAAATAAAAATGCGGGTCCTTCCAATTATTCAAGTATCTTTAGTAGTCATCATTTTTGTAATCTTGCAAGAAACCTGTCTCTCTCTCTCTCTCTCTCTCTCTCTCTCTCTCTCTCTATATATATATATATATATATATATATATATATATATATATATATATGCTCAAGTGTAAATTAACATGATGACGTTCATTATATTGGTGCCAACGGTCATAGCCACGTTCAGTGCACCGGTTCCCGTTGATCACCGAAGTTAAGCAACGTCGGGTGTGGTCAGTACCTGAATGGGTGACCGACCACGTGCTGTTGGTATTATAAAAGGACGGCAGCCTATAGATACTCCGGCGTTAATAGCCCAAATGTTGATACGCCGTTAAACCTTAAAATAAAAAAATTATATTGGTTCAACTAAGAAACTCTGTTTTCATTTCCTTATCTAAAGAAAGGATGAAGTCGCTAATCAAAAAAATTAGCCCATCATTCGAGGAGGTTTACCTGAGTTTCCCTCTTTCGGGACCAAATTATTAATGTGCCACTATTGGTCGTCGTTTTTGTTTGTTTCGCGAAGAAATTCGCCTTGCTTTAAGCAAAATCGGGCGAGAGTACATAGATATTTTCTAGCAAGGTTAATTTATTTTTATCATTTAGTTATAATTTATATAAAGAGTCAAACATTTGATATTTAGTGTACGCATTGTCTTAATGAGGAATGCTTTAGTAGTCATTGATTACACTACCAAAAGATTCCTTTAAAATCTCTAAGCTCAGAAGATGACTTTTTGAGTGGACTGAATGTCTTATGGACTTGGAATGGAAACGAGCTTCAAGGATAGGAACGGATTCCGAAGGAACATTCTTCGAAGTGGCTCTATAGTATAGAACCGGCTTCTAATGGAACATGAGTGACATTTTGAAATTAACATGACCTTATTAATAAACCAAATTGGGAGATCTGAATAATCCTATTACTGTTGTGTTTTTTTGACGCCATATGGTCTTAGAGTTTAAACCTAGAGTAATTTCTTAAGCTCTGCCCACATTTAGTTACAAAGTGGAGCGATCTATATGGGTTCTCTATAGACAAGTAGACAGGGAATCAAGAGTCTTTGTGGCGTGTACACATACTGAATGCCTTGTTCTTCATTAGTACAGTTAACATTTTGAATAATTAAAAAATGCCGCAAGAGGAGACGTTCGTCATGACATTTTCGCGGAGGCATACCGTTTTGGTTTAATTTTATTTCCAGTTCTGCTGCAATAGGAATAGCGCTAGTGTTCTCCCGCGAACCAAAGAGTCTTGAGGGGAGTGTCTTCACGCTCGGGAGATCAATGTTTTCGATACAATAACATTTCTTTCAAAACGAATTGGGTTCCCTAGTCTAGAGAGACCTAGTTCCAATTGGGGTTGTCACTTAAATGAGAACTGGGCAATCATCTGTCGGTAGTTTATGTTTATCTTTTCCATTGATTACATTTTCAACAGTTGTGTAACATCAGCTATCGAGTAACCATTATCTTCTAATGCAAAAAATAAAGGATGGCGAGGAACTCGCCTTAGCTCTTATGTACATATTCTTATCCCCAAAGCTTTTCTAAAAAAATTTATACGGGTTTGGAAATCCTTTGAGGGTGGGGCTGCTTTTATTTCACTGCTCCTTCTTCGCTTTTTTCTCCCCAGTCTCTCCCACCCTCCCTTAGCTGTCTGGGATGAAGGAAGCTGTCGGTAGTTTTGTAAAAGTAAAAAGAGCTGGAAGGAGGGAGAGGGTCGCAGGTAAAAGGCTGCTTATAATGAATTCAGGACCCCACCCTTTGCCGGTTGTGGGGGGGGGAGAAAAGGTTGGCGGGGGTGAGGGCAATTTCCCCCCAGTCGCAAATTACCGAGGGCTGCTATTTCCCGGACCCCCACAATACAAGGCTG
This sequence comes from Gonocerus acuteangulatus, assembly GCA_946811695.1. Lineage (NCBI taxonomy): Eukaryota > Metazoa > Arthropoda > Insecta > Hemiptera > Coreidae > Gonocerus > Gonocerus acuteangulatus. Next base: position 35,921,414 of record OX328125.1, read on the forward strand.
GATTTCCGATAGGCTCCACGCCGTCTCCTGAAAGGGCTTCTCTCCACCCTCAATCTCTCTAAAGAGGAATAAAAAGAATTTTTTCGGGTGCTTTGACCTTTCCCCTTCAGCCCTTCTTATCCTCGCCCTAACGGGGTGGATATGGCAGCTTCATTTGATTCACTCTCGTTACTGCATTAGGAAATATATACTATTTCTAGCGGCTTTCCCGCAAAAGTTCATAGACTTATTCATATCCAAGATTTACTGAATCACCCAAATAGCATCATCCATATTTCCAAACCATGCTGCCAGCTTGTCCTGAATCTATGATACATTGTTATCTAAACCAGACTTTCCTAGCTACCTGAATCCATCCTCTATTATCTTGTTGGTCCCAAAACCAGACTCTCTGCGTTTCCTGTATATATCCAGTAGCACCAAACATACTCCCAATCCAGACTCTATAGTTTCCCTAAATATATCCAGTAGCATCAAATATACTCCCAAACCAGACTCTCCACTTTTCCTGTATTTATCCAATCGCATCAAACATACTGCCAAATCACACTCCCAAATTGTCCTGAATCTATCGAATAGCGTCTTCATTACTACCAAGGACCTGTCTCAATTATCAGTAATTCTTAAAATTTGGCGCACAGTCAAATCCCTAATATTACAACCCCATTACCGTTTATCAAAGAAATATATTGAATTCATGCACCCTTACTTGCCACCATGATTATGAGCACTCCTCCTCCTCTGTCGAACCAATACTTGGGCGAGAGCCTAGAGTTAATGCCCGTAGAGGTCCATCATCCTTGATTTCGCTATTCAACTTAACCCATAAGACTTGGTGTTGTGATACAATTCAATTGGGACTTCGAGCCATCCAAGCTCGCCTTGATCAACGCCCCTATGGGTCTATTGTAACTCAAATGGGTATTGTGATAGCATTGCTCATTGTCGCTCCAAAATCACCGCTTAACACTTCATCGGGGTTTTAATGGACATTAGTAGATTATTCTCGTCATTGACCCTTTATCTCTCTTTAAATTTTCAAAGATTAATTGATACTTTTTTAAACTGAGAAAGAAGATAATTCAGACAACTCTGAGTACTACTGTAGCGCCTTTCGGGAAGATAGACAAACAAATAATTTCGCGCACTACCATAACAAATGAAGAGACATTTTTATTCTATAGTTATGCCTTAATAAATGCTCGTTTTTGTTGTTGTTGTTTTTTCTACACTTTGAGGCTTTAGATGAACAAATTGAATCTATAAATACATATAAACAGCGTAATTGTTTTTAAATTTAGATTATAAAGTTAGCATATTGATTTACTATTTTTGCTCATAATATTTCATTTATCTGTATTATTTAAGTCTGAAATAAATATCTTTAATTTCTATTTATTTTAGTTTTGGTCGGGGCGTACTAAACCTGAGGAAGCTCGGCTTAATCGGGTATGTGAAAAGTTTTCTTCTGATTTTTCTTCTTTTTTTTTTAATGACGCTTTGCCATTATTTTGAGCTCTAACAAGATGCTTCTGCTAACTTGTTTTTAATAAACTCACCTAATCCTGGAGCTTGTATTATAAGTCTTTTATTAATTGTTGTCACTTAATCATCTTCCCAACTAATTTTCTTCTTAACAAAAAATTATGAAACATTAAAATTTTACATTCACTTTTATTTTTCATTGAGAAAGAATATCCTTCCGCAGTACTTAAGTGTACATTTTTCTTCACACATTGTCTTTGTTAATGTATATATGAGTCATTTTAATGTGTCTGAATCATTTAGAGGGCTTGGAGGGGTTACATTCATTATGAATTGACTACTAATTACTGGAATAGGTTTTTGTATATTTTTTAAAATAATTTATTGAGTTTTCCAGATCTACCAAATCAATGATGTTTTTGCTCCTTCGAAATTCCAAAATTTATTGGGCCTATCAGTTTAAATGAAAACTCAGAAGATACTGTTATTTGTATATACTTTTATCCACTCCATACTAACCATTGACATCCCTTTTAATTTTAAACTCCTGTGGTTTGATCGATTTATTTGATCATAATAATTATGATAATAAATACATATGAACAGCGTAAATTATTGATTTTAATTAACGTTTAAATTGTGATTATTTAATAATAAAGTGAGAGGTTTTAGTCTGACATCGACAAAGAGAACATAATCAACCAAGAAATTATTTTCTTCTTAGTGAGATGTAGTCCACTATTGGCCATATTGATGCAGATATCAAAGCCCAGACCATTCCCTTTTTCATTGGAGGAAAATAAAAGTGGGGAATGCTTGGCTAGAGTAGGGTGAAAGAGATTCCAAAGGCATTCTTTTGGCGCCCGAACTGTAGGCTCTACCATCTTATCCTATAGGTTGTAACAACTGTTACAGGATTTATTGAGATAGGTTCAAGAATTTGGCTTATGGGATTTGTTTCCACATAGTGGACGCACTCTGTCAATGTTTTAAAGCTACCAATCTATGTTTTAAAACTTAATGTCAATCTTCCTTTTTGCCAGAGCCATTCAGCAGAAGTGCAAATCTTCGGAGTTACGGGGCTGCTATGTGGAGTCTATCCAACTCGATAGTGGCGGTAAAATAATGTCTCATTACTAGAGCCCGGAAGTTAGGCATTTATTTTTGGGTGAAATAGGCAGGCAAAAAGGCACTTAAAATACTGAAAATAGGCAGTAGTGTAATTAAAATAGGCATTTATTAGAAGTGAAGGCAAAGAGGAACCTTACTCATTAATGATGAAAAAATGTATTTTAAATACTCATTTATTTCTTTATTACCAACTAGCTGTTACCCGGCGTGCCATGCTACGCCTACTTTCTGCTTCCATAAAATCAAAAATAAATTAGGAACCCCGTTCGTTGTTTCGAACCCGTGACCTCCGAACTGTGAGTCGTAAACGATTTTAACATAGCCCATGGCTCTCCCCGAATCTCCCGGATTTGTATAAGGAACAAACATACAGACAGACAGCTGGTAGACGTTTTTGACCTAGCCTATGACATTCACCGCATCAAGACCTACCTGTGGGCCACGTTTTGTCAAAAGGGGTGGATTTGTATTAGGAACAATCATACATACAGTCAGCAGGTAGAC